>JARBWK010000015.1:27619-292673 GCA_030556195.1 Anolis apletophallus | reverse complement strand
TAGATGCAAAAAGTATGGTTTGTTTTGCTCCCATATTGTAGGATTCCCAATGGATCCCCGGCCATGCGAGTTTCCTCCCATCCGTTCTGAGGTCAGCATCCTCTTGTTTCATCATAGAGTCCTAGAAAAGTTGGAGGAGACCCGGTGGGCCATCGCCCAGCCCAACCCCGTTCTGCCAAGGAGCAGGACAAGCGGGTCCAAAGCACCCCCAACAGATGGCCACCCAGCCTCTGTTTCAAAGCCTCCAAAGAAGGAGCCTCTCCCCACCACACTCCCTCCAGGGCAGGCCCGGATGAAGCCCTTTTGGCGCCCTAGGCCACACTTTGGAAGTCCCGCCCCCGGGCCGATGCCGGGCATGCGTGGCATCACCCGGGGGCGGGGTTTCCCTTCGCCTCTTCCTCCTCGCACCGGCCCCTCCTTCCTTGAATCAAGGAAGGAGGGGCCGGCGCAAGGACAAGGAGGGAAGGGAAGCCCCACCTCCGGGCCAATGATGGGTATGCGCAGCATCGGGCCCGGGGGCAGGGCTTCCCTCCACCTCTTCCTCCTCGCACCGGCCCCTCCTTCCTTGAATCAAGGAAGGAGGGGCCGGCACAAGGAGGAGGAAGAAAAGGAAGCTCCACATCCAGGCCGATGCTGGGCATGCGCGGCAGCGGCCCCGGGGGCGGGGCTTCCCTCCGCCTCTTCCTCCTCCTCGCCCCGCCCTCCTTCCTTGGGCATGAGAGGGATGAGGCGGAGGGAAGCCCTGCCGCTGGGGCCACCGCTGGTGGGCATGCACGCACAGCAGGAGGGCGTGAGCACCTCTGCCTCCTTCCCCAATGTTCCTGGGTGCCGCACATGGCCGGTAGCGGCCCCGCAGGCTTCTCTTCCTTCCTCCTCCCCATAGGCCATGGCCTAGTGTGGCCTCATGGGTAATCCGGGCCTGCTCCAGGGCAGAGAGTTCCACTGCTGAACAGTTCCCACAGTCAGGAAGTTCTTCCTAATGTTCACGTGGAATCTCCTTTCCTGTAGTTTGAGGCCATGGCTCCATTGCGTCCGAGCCTCCAGGGCATCCGAAAGGAAGCCCGCTCCCCCCTTGGTAAGCTGCAGTCTCCCTGCTAGACCAGCCATTTAAAGAGATGTATACCTGGTTGCAGCAACGTCGCGTCTCTACCTTTCAGTTCCACTTGGATAGACGAAATGCCTCCTATGCCTGTGTAATGCGCCCTATGCCTTCGAAAGGAAGGCTGCCCAGTAAGGGACCCTATGCAGAGCTAAGTCGTAACGTCTTATCTTGAACCAGCTCACATGTGCTCATGCGCTGCCTGCTCTTGGTTTCTGGTTTGTTTCCTGTCTCAGCTGGGCTGCCACAGTGTTTGGACCAAAGGCGCTTCCAAGCAGATGGTTGTCCTATCAAACAGGACAGACCGCCAACTCTTTTGCGTGCGCAGGTCTCTCTCCTCCTCGAATGCTGCGATGCCACGCTTGAGCCTTTGCACAGGTTATTGTTCAGAAAGAAGGTGATCTCAAACGTGTGCGTGGAACGAGGGATTTGCACCTTTTCTCTGGACGCAGCGAGGAAAGGAAGCCACCCTCCTTTGGATGAATGCTTGTTTCCAAGCGCGCTCTCCGGCCCCCTCCCCGCGCTCCGTAAAGTTGTTACATTTATGATAGCATTTCCTGGACAGCATTTATTGTTCTCCGGTGAATAGACAAATATTTTCTCCATCTGCACCTCGGCCCTTACAGCTGGCAAGCCGCTTGCAGTGGACGCGGATCCGCCTGCGCGCACAGAGACCCTTCTTTTTTTATCTGGTTTGGTTTGGTTCTGAAATGGATTCATGTGCATATTTCCTCTTTGCAGGAGGAAGGCGTCATAAACCCAAGAGCCGGTGTACGGATGGAGAGGTTGGCCCCGGCCCAGCTTTGTGCACTTGCGTATCAGCATAGGGACCTTATGCGTTGCCGAGCGCAGGCAATCACCTTCATCACCTGTTTCGGGAGGAAAGGAGCCGTGGGACACGGAGCCCGGCTTTCTGGTCCCCCTTCCTGCCCCGAAATAACTGCTTGGGGGATGATAGCCTTGGCCACGTTGCCGAATGAGAGGCCCGGGACCCATGAATTCATCCAGGGAAGGCTCATGCCTTCGCTGGGACAATGCTGACGTGCCCGTGGGTGCGTACATGGCTCAGATGCAATCTTCTTTCTAAGCTATTTTCCCAACGGAAGGGTGAGCAGCACTCTGGCTGTCGCTTCCACGGGGCTTTGTTTTGGGCACCCTCGGGTCTCAGGCTGGCCGCGCGTATGCCTTTGTTGATGGTGTCCACCCACCTTTTCTCTGGCCACTGCCCTACAGCCTCCAAACGCAGTGATGCCTGCGCTCCTCCTGGTGCTGGCTCTCTTCTCACGACGTAGCCGTACCACGGGGCTTCCGGCATTTTCTTGCTGGTCACTTTTATTCCTAGTCTTTGATGGATGGGTGTCATCATTTGTCACATGATCAAGAAGTGTCAAGCAAAGTATCTATCTATCCATCCATCCATCCATGTGTCTGTCTGTCCCAGTGTTTCCCAACCTTTTTTGCCCAGAAGCTAGGTGAAAGAACGGAGGCAAGCAGCCATGCATCTTGAGTACCTCATAGGAAGCCGCCCCGCCAGGTGCCACACCAAAGCGCCTCAATGCGGGCACGGAGGAGGAGGAGGAAGAGGGGGACTCACGGGGAAGGCGCTCCAAAGAGGATGCCGTAGAGCCAGGGAGAGAGGACACGCACCCCGTGTCACCCCGTCGCTTCCTTCTTCCGAGGCTGGAAGCGGCTCGCTCTCGCGCCAATGCCAGCCGGCTTCTGTATGTGCGTGTGTGCGCGCGCGTGTGTAGGCTATGTGAGGGGGAACGGAGCCGATGCACTTGGCCCAGCGGAGGGTGGAAGAGTGAAGGGAGGGAGGAAAGGAGGGTCCCCAGAGCCCCCGGCCACCTTTGCGGGGACCCCCGGCCCCTCCTCTCTTCCAATCCCGGTCCGGGACTGGGCTCTGCGCTGCAACCTGACGGAGCCTCTCAGCCCCTCTTCGCCGGCTGCTCCACTCGCCCCCTCTTTCTCCTTCAAGTGTTTTTTTGTGGGGGGGAGAGAAGAGATGGAGCACGCCCCCCTCCGAGGCTCCCGGGGAAGCCAAGAAGCAAGTTTCTGGCTGAGGCGAGGAGAGACACGAGTGCGCTTGCGAGGCTGCGCCGCCTCGAGCGCGAACCTGAGAAAAGGGACTGAGAGGGAGGAAAAGGGGGCTGGGGAGTGGCATGAGGGCAGGGTGGGCGGGAGCGAGCACACGCGCGCAAGGTGCCATGCTTCCCTCTTTCCCCCTCTCTCTCTAAACCCCCCGCCCCTCGCAGACATGCCGCGCGCGCCCTGGAGTCCGTTACTCGCCTGGTGTCTGGCGGGCGGGGGAATTCGCTCTTTACCCAGATGGCGCTCCACGCAGCTGTGTCCTTTGCCTACCGGTAGGACCGCCCCTGGTCCCATTGCAATAGAAAGCAAATCGTATCACCCATCACACATTGAAATTATATGTTTTTGGATTTATCACACAAACGAGTGCAATTTCCACCCACTCCCCCTATCTATCTATCTATCTATCTATCTATCTATCTATCTATTCCCCCTTCTTGTGCATTGGTAGAACAGCAAGGCATCACATCGATTTTGAGATCTACGGTATTTCTTTTTACTTTCAAAAATGGGAACGTGAAATGCAATTAATGTTCTTTTATGAATGGCTAATAATAGTTTTTTAAAAGAAGGGGGGGGGGGAGTTTTGAAATTTCAGAATCAAGTGAAAGCCAAACAGGTAACCCCTGAAGCCGCGCTTTGAAGTAGGGCAACCGTGGCGGCACTCTGGACGTGCCCAAGCTCCAAGGGAAATCCTCCTTTTTCCTTCCTTCCTTCCTTCCTTCCTTCCTTCCTTCCTTCCTTCCTTCCTTCCTTCCTTCCAGGCCTTTGCCTGTAACTGATGCGTATGTACAAGCAAGAGTACCTGCCAGTCAAGACCCTTGGTAACTGAGATTGGCGCCCCTTTGAAAACCGCTCATGCTTTTCCGTGGTGCGGCTTCCACGCTACAAAGAGCCCGGGAAGGGGGGGGGGGCATGTAAACATTGTCCTCCTATTCAGCTCCCGACATAAGGGCATTGAGAGGGACAAGGCTCCGGGGGCCCTGCGTTCCGTTCCCCCCAAGATTAGGCACCGATATCCTTTCCCGGAGACACACAATCCCTCCGGCTTGTTTTCAGGCCTAACAATTAAGCACTGTGGATCGAGCCGGGCCTCTGAATGCCACCAAGGCTGGAGGGAGGCTGCTGCCCAAGAAGAGGAGCCTGCCATGCGCTTTCCCCCAGGGGCCGGAGAGAAATGTTCCAGTTCGACGTAGGCATTTCCTTCCCTTTCGTTGGGAAATAAGGCTTAGAAACACAGGTGGGGATAACCAGGAGGAGCAAAGGAAAACTGGGGAGGGGGAGGAAGTCCCTTCCAATACCCTTGGCCATGGTCTCCTTCTGAGCCATCTCGCTGGAATGGGACTGGGAGGCCCTGCCTTGCAACAGCTTTGGTCCTTCCTGGAGGAGCGTTCCCAGGAGGTGGTGCTGGCTGGGGGGCGCCTGTTCGAACCCCTGGCCACTGACCTGTGGGTTCCTCGGGGTTCTGTTTTGTCCTCCATGCTGTTCAACAGCGACATGAAACTGCTGGGAGAGGTCATTCGAGGTTTTGGAGTGCAGCGAAACACTTTTATTTACCCTACTTATACCCCCCTGCCTTTCTCAACTCTGAAGGAAACTCAAGGCGGCTTGTTTTAGAGTTTTGGAGCGCCATTTATTTATTAATTATTTATTAGCTTCACTGAGACCCCGCAACCATCCTTCTCCCCAAGGGGACTCGGTGCGGCTTACACGAGGCCAAGCCCAACAACATATAATAACAACATAACAGCACTTATAAAACAATACCATCACTAAAACTCAAACCTAAGCAATAACATACAGTTCAAAAATCATGTCGGGCGGGCCAAATGTGAATATTAAAATTTAAAAGTAAATAGCACGGGATGCAGACAGAGGTAGTCTTCTGATTCCCAGGGTCTAAAAAGGGCTTTGAAATTTGGACAAACAAGCTTTGACCCCGGGAACAGAGGGAAGGTCTCCCCACATGCAGGAGAGCCCTGGATCTCTATGAGAAAGAGTGCTGGACTCAAGGGGGTGAACACAAACAGGACTCACTGGTTTACAATCAGCCAAAATTGATGGTTCAAAAGCTAGAGTTGGTTGCAAAGGTCCTTTAAGGAAAAGGGAGTCTATCACTAGGCCTGAAGATGCGAAGTGATGGTACCTCTATTAGATCCAAGGCGTCCCATTGTCCTCTGGCTTGAAGGCCCACAAAGTCCTGATCAGGCCCCAAAATCCCAGCCTCTGGTGAGAAAAGATTCTCCTATATGCTGAAGATTTGGTTGAAGACGTAGGTAGACGGTGGGTGAAATGAGATTGCCTTTTCGCAGCAACCTAACTTTCCAGCCTTGCTTGTCCACGAGTCCTTTGGAAAATGAGGCCAGAGAGGAAATCCAACCCCTAGGTAAACTCTGGTAAAAGGAGGAGTTGAGGGCGGGTCACCAGGTTTGGAGCCAGAATGCAGCTCCTCCCCCAGGTGAGCACATGGCAGAACAAAGAGGCACATGGCAAGACAAAGGAACTATGAAACCAAGAGCCATGCAAGTGGATGGCAAACCAAATACAGATAAATACAGCCCCCTGGGGGGCGTCACAGGTAGATTATATATAACAGGAGGGTTTCAGGTCAATGTGGGGCAGACATCCAACCTGTGACCAAAGTGCTTCTGAGGATCTTTGCGAGGATTGAACACAGCATTTATTGTATTCAGGGAAGGCACGTTGGAACAGCCATGGCACATATATGATGCGGACACTAATACTCCTTTCCACCCAAAGAGGAGAACTGACGGAGTGGCCGACGGTGGTGCCCGGTACCTCCTTGGAACAAGGCAAAATTCCCACTTGCCTAAAGGAGGCAGTCGCGAGACCTATATTCAAAAATCATCCCTGAACTATAATGGACAACCACCAGCCAGTTTCCAACCTTCCCTTTCTGAGCAAGATGGTGGCCTCCCAACTCCAGGGATTTCTGGATCAAATGGATTATCTAGATCCATTTCAATCTGGTTTCAGGCCTGGCTATGAGACACAGACAGCTTTGGTCCCCTTGGTGGGTAACACCCAGCTCTACCCCTCCTTTCCACCGAATGCCAAGGAAGCTGCCCCGACCCTCAACCAGTGCCTGACACCAGTAATGGACGGGGGGAGGGCAAACAGGTTGAAACTTGACAGCGGTGCTCCTGGTCAGTCGGGGAATAGGGATCATCCGGCGTGTGCCCGGTGGGGTCACACTCCCCCTGAAGAGTGCCAAACCTATTTGGGACCCAAAGTTTCAGGACCCAGGCTGGCTTCTTTAAACTTTGGACTAGAACACAAAACACAGTTATCTCCCCTTTGAGACTGGAGTCTGGTTCAGCAGGACTAGTGAGGCAATGGTTGAGACCCTGTGTTAAGCAAAGCGTCACAGCATCGCTGTTGATGCCAAGCGGGGGCATGAGTAGCCCCGCAATAAGTGGCCCATCACTCCACCGGTCAGTATGCGAATCCAAAGCAAGCACGCATAGGAATCTGTCACGGCTCTTTAGGGCGGCTTCACTTGATGACGGGCAGGGCTGACCGTGCCGCCTTGCAGTGCCGTGCTCTCCAGCCACACACGTGGCCATGGCTCCAAATGGGGACTGGCTCTGAAGATGGGTTTCTGGGGAAGTCACCGTCCCATCCACAGCACCATGAGTGCAGCTGAGAATACGAATATCCTGCATCTAATTTAGGACATCACAACTGTGTGGCAGGATGCCGTCCGCTACGAGTCTCTGACCCTTGAGACACTCCTTCTGTGCAGTGGCTTTCCGCGGGTAAGTCTAATGGCAGAGCAGGCCCGGATTAAATGATTGCGGCGCCCTAGGCCACACTCTGGAGCGCTGCCCCCGCCCCGGGGGGCGTGGCTGCTTGCGGGGGGGGCACTTCCAGGGGGCCCTCCTTCCTCCTCACTGAAGGAGGGGCGGCGCCAACGATGGGAGGGAGGAGGGGGCGGCAAGGGCTTCTCTCTGCCTCCTCCTCCCTCACGCCGGGTCGGCCCCGTCCCTCCGATCTTCAGTGAAGGAAAGAGGGGTGGCGCCGACGACAGGAGGGAGGAGGGGGTGGCGAGGGCTTCTCTCCGCCTCCTCCTCCCTCGCGCCGCGTCGGCCCCGCCCCTCCGACCTTCAGTGAAGGAAAGAGGGGCAGCGCCGACGACGGGAGGGAGGAGGGGGCGGCGGGAAGCCGCGTCAGAGGCCCTAGGGCCTATGGCGCTCCATGCGCAGGTGCGCCAGAAGAAGATCAAACTTTAATTTTGTTTACTTTGGGGGGTCCGGACCTGCTGCCCCCCCCCCAAGGCTGCCGCACTAGGCCATGGCCTAGGGTGGCCTTATGGGTAATCCGGGCCTGTGGCAGAGGCCATTGGAGGCTGAAATGTGAACGACGGAGAAAGCAAAACCATCCTTCCAATCCCATAGAGTCTGGCTTTGAGGATGGGATCTGTAGTCCAATCTTAGATCTATAGACTCATCTGGTGGGCCTCAACTTGAGAAATGAGCTGTTTCCTTGAAGTCTTCCTTTGCACGGCTGGGTCCAAACCCAGGCGGGCAAGCGCTTGATGCCTTTGCTGCCTTCTGCTCCCGACCGGCCAAAGCCAAGGTCTCTTGGAGGGGGGCCTGGCAAGGCTTCCGCGTTGGCTAAAAATAAAGCCCACGGCGTGGTTTCCCTTTCAATTAGGCTCCGGCCACAGCCTTCCATCGCAACGCCATTTCTCTTCATCAAGGCGCATTGTTTGGATTAATGGGAATGCCTGAGCGAGACCAAAGGTTAGCAAGCTGGGTCGATTATTATTAATTTCCCCCCTGTTCCTTGTAACCCCTTGGTGCATTTAATGCACATTCTTCTGGCATGAGGTCTGTCTTCCTTTCAGTACCGCTTGCTCTCTCTCTCTCTCTCTCTCTCTCTCTCTCTCTCTCTCTCTCTCTCTCTCTCTCTCTCTCTCTCTCTCTCGTCTACAGATGTTTGTATTGGGAGAGTGACTTGGGCAATGCAAGTTTGCATAGTCGCAACCGGACTGGGTCCAAGCTGCAGTAGAAAGTCGCACAGAGATGAATGATACCAGCAATCCTACACCAAGTGTCAGGAAGTCTGAAAACGGCAACCTGGGGAGTCTGGAAGGAACCCAGTCCCACATTAGTATATCCCAGTCACCTTCTGGCCCACACACACCAGTGCTTTCCCAAACTCTGATTGGTGCAACTCAATGTGACAAATTGCCTGAAAAGGAAGTGGGGAGTGGGCAGGCATTCTGGGAAGACTCACAGAGACCACAATTGATATCCCTTGGTGTTGTTTATTCGTTCAGTCGCTTCCGACTCTTCATAACCTCCTGGCCCAGCCCAGGCCAGAGATCCCTGTCGGCCCAGGCCCGGATTACCCATAAGGCCACCCTAGGCCATGGCAGCAGGTCCGGACCCCCCCCCCCAAAAGTAAAAAAAAATTCAAAAAAATCCCAAAAGTGCGCATGCGCATGCCCCCCCCCTTTGTTCGCTCTTCTCGGCTCCAAAGGCTCTGCCCCTAGCTCAGCCCCACCCCACCCCGGCTCTGCCCTGCCTCCTCGCCGGCATGGTGGCTTTAGCAGGGAGGGAGGAGCTGTGGGGAGGCCCCGGGGGTGGGGCTTTCCTTCCTCCTCCTCGTGCCGGTGAGGAGGTGGGGCGGAGCTGGGGCGGGGTGGAGCCGGGGCGTGGCTTTCCTTCCTCTTCCTCCTTGCGCCGGCGAGGAGGCGAGGCAGAGCCGGGGGCGGCGGCAGATGGCCTTTGGCCTAGGGCACCAAAAGGGCCTGATCCGGGCCTGTGTTGGCCGTCACCTCCCCAGGGTCTCCTTCAGGGCCAAGCCAGTCACTTTGAGGATACCCTCCACCCACCTTGCCCTTGGTCGGCCCCTCTTCCTACTGGCTCGCAGCCATCCAGTAACGGCTTCGAGGCAAAGATGGAAATTATCAGGTACAGAGTCGGGTCGGCCCTCCATCCTCAGAATGAGCTGGGTGTCATCAGCATACTGGTGGCACTCAAGCCCAAAGCTGCACACCAGCTGGGCAAGTGGTCGCATATAGATGTTAAATAATAGAGGGGAGAGGATGGCCCCCTGGGGAACCCCACAAATTAGGGGGGGACCCCCGGAGACCACCTTGCCCTTCCTTTTTTTTTTTTTTGTTAAAATCTTCTTTATTAAAGTATTTCAAAATAAACACACTTAACAAACATACATTAACACAGAGGTCTTACTGGGTTCTTAAAATTACATTTTCCATCTGGTATATCATCCGATATCATCTAGGGAGATTACGGACCCCTCGGACATACAAAACAAAACGAACATAACATAAGTACTTCCAGCTTAGCTACAGCTCTACCTGGCTTCATGGGCCAGTTGTATCACCTAACTTTAACTGCTTCTGAATCATATAAGCCAGTCTACTACAACCGGTAATCATCCTGTTCTTTTACAGTCTGAAAAAGGTCTAGAAATCTACTTCTGGCCACCAGTCATAGTTTTTGGTCTTTAAATTATCAATTAGTGAACTCCACCTTGTCACCTTGCCCTTCCTGTGTGTGTGTGTATACATATATGTGTGTGTGTATCTATTATATAAAGGAGGTCCCGTCGTCGAACGACTGACACAGAGAAACCTTCCAAGGCAGAGACACCAAACTTGCCAACACAAATAGGCCTCAGGCAAGGAAGGTTTTTAGCAAAGAAACTTCCCCCCAAAACCTAGAAGGCCCCCAAAACAATGATACAAATAAAACTACATTTCCCAGCATCCTCTGCGGCAGCCAGCGAAACCCATTGGCCAACATCAGTTACCATAGTAACGGTGGGCAAAGCCACTTAGAATGCTGAGTGATTTCAGTTGAGGGTTAAACTGCCACGGTCAAGATCTAGGAGGGAGACAAATAGGGCACCAGGGACACAGGCACCACTGACAAACACATACCCCCAGAATAACACAAAAGTAATACCTACACACAACACAATACGCACGTAACACAACCTTGCGTCTACTGCTCAACCCATTTGTATGCCATTCCTTCCTTCCACACAGGCATAAGCTGACCCAAAAGACAAGCCATGCCTCCTAAAAAGAACAGCATCGGACGACACACTCGCAACGCTACATACATCACACAAAAAAGGGCAGAACAAACGCCAGAACAGAAAGACACTGCACTGCACTCGCCTTTGCCATCACCATAAACAAGGCTCAAGGACAAACACTACAAATCTGTGGCACAGACCTTGACACAGAAGGCTTCTCCCACGGACAACTCTACGTAGCGTGCTCCAGAGTTGGGAAACCACAGAACCTCTACATCAACACAGCAGACGGAAAGACAAAAAACATTGTATATCCACAAGCTCCGCAGAACGCCAGCAACACCACACACCGACAACTCCACAGGACTTCAACATCCCACCCACCAGAACAACCCACAACGACACAGCCATGACCCCACCAAGACCATAAGTAACATCCATTCCAACCCTTACATACTCAGACTTTCTCGCATCTCCTAAATAGGGCACAGCAACGCGTGCCGGGTACAGCTAGTATATATATATATATATATATATATATATATGTGTGTGTGTGTGTGTGTGTGTGTGTGTGTGTGTGTGTGTATACATATATATGTATACACACACACAGACACACTAATTCTAAGAGAAGTCTTTGATACCTAATGGCAACCATACTATTCTGGCTTATGAGGCAACACACCTCACAAGTTTCTCTTCTCTTGTTGTGAAAACACAACAAGGGTCCATTAAATAATCAGCCGTGGGCTGTCCTCCCATGACCCCCAGCCCTCTCCTGAAGAGGCCGCCTCCTTCTGGCTAATTGCAGGGCCGGCTCTGTTATACAACAGGGGGCTAATGGCCCCAGAAGCGCTCCCCTGCCCTCCTGGCCCCACTTGTCCCAAGAAGCCCACCCGAGCGACTGAGCAGCAGAAGCCTCATCCTGGCACAAGGGCCCATTTATTTCTCAGATGTGGTGAGCATCTTCCTTCTAATGAGCCAGCCGCATGTATCTTGTATGGCGCGCTAAATTACAAGGCATCTCAAAGCAAGGCCTCGGAGCGCAAGGATACACTATGGGTGACCCTCTCCAAAGGGTCTCAGATGCAGCTAATATTGCTCCTATTGAAAACTAGCCGAGCAAGAAGGCTTTCATCTTGCTCTAATTGAAAGGAGAGGCCCCTCCCTTGGCCAATTACCTCTGCTGCTATCTTGCTCTTCCAGATCATTATGCCTTGAGATGTCATATGCGACGAGGGAACATTATGGTCATAGGCAATGATCCAGGTTCATGCTGGGCCTTCGGGCCAACGCGGAGGGGCCTTGGCTCAAGAGCCCTGAGCCAAGAGCTGACCTTTCTCCAAAGTCACTTTCCCGAAAGTTTTGGGGTGTCCTCTGATCCTTGCAAGGAAACGAAGCCTCCTCCAAAATGCGATTTTGCTCCTTATTTATTTATGAATAAAGTCCTGGAACAACACCAAGTTCAGCAAGGAACACTTAGGGGTGGTGACGCCCCTTCCTCTGGAGCAGACCCTAAGCACAGGCCTGGGCAGACTTGGGCCCTCCCTCACTCCCTCCCGGTGTTTTGGACTCCAACTCCCACCATTCCTCACAGCCTCAGGCCCCTTCCTTTTCCTTTTTAGGAATTGTGGGCAGGGGCGGTCTAAGGTCATTTAAAATGGTAACATTATTTTGCCCCCCCCCCAAATCACTTGATAACAAAAGGTATAAGGTATGATTTATTTATTTATTTGCAACATTTTTATCCCGCCCTTCTCAGTGGCTAACAAGGCAGCCATTCGATGCCCAAACATACAATGTACAGAGCCTCCTCTGATGCTCTCACCTCCCCCTCGCGCCGGAACAAATGCGCATGCGAGGACTACGAGCACACACTAGGGCGGAGACTGAGTCAGAGATCCGCCTCCTGAAACAAAACCCCTTTGTCTCCACTCCCCTCTCCCTTTGTCTCCGCCCCTCAACTTCAGCTCCAGAGCAACTGCGCCTGCGCAAAAACCTCCACACATGCCCAGAAGCTCCTGTGCGCAGGCGCAGAAGCCTGTAAACACAGCACTCCCTATTCGGCATGCAGGGGGTTTGCTACGGCACAGCGTCGGAGCGCACAAGGCCCAAAAGCATGCAGCCGCTGCCTAAGGAACACTGGCCGGACGCTGTCTGGCGGGCGGGGGAATGCGCCCTTTACCCAGATGGCGCCCCACGCAGTGGCGTCCTTTGCCTACCGGTAGGACCGCCCCTGATTGTGGGAGTTTGCTGGAATCATGTTGTGCCTGGTCAATGGGACGACATAGCCAGAAGGCTCCCCGCTCCTTCCTGTTCCCAGTGGAGCACAGAATGGCTGGACGTCTTCAAAGGTCGTAGGTCATTCCAGGTAGGAAGGGAAGGAGAAAACCCAGGCACGGCAAATGCAGGGTTTGGGGCATTGCTCCATCGCATTAGTATTCTGTTGATAAATGAAGTAACTGGAGCCATTCGGTTGGGCACCTGTCCAGGGCCAAGCCAGAGGCCTTTCCCTTCCTCGGCCCACGAAGGACGGAGGGGAGAGGCCCGTCAAGCTCCAATGCGCCGTATCAATGACCTCATTTGATAAACCATGAAAGGAAAAACAATACATCCAGCCCAAATGAGATTACAGCACGAGTGGGGAGGAGGGGAGGACGAGGAAGAGTCCACCCACGGGGGCATTGCGGTGGTTAAGGAGAAACGAAATAACCGATCAGGAGAAGGAAAAGAGGCAAGAACGTCACAAAAACTATTGCAGAATAGCATCCGTCCATGTGGAGTGAGGCCACAAAACCTTCAGAGATGGAAGAGACCACCAAGGCCATCTCGTTCCACCCACTCCATCACTGCCATTAAAGCAAAGCGCCCCAGAAGGTCGATGCCAGTTCAGGTCAACACATGCGCACAGAGAGAAGGACAATGCTTCCCTATTAGGAAATTAAGACAAAAGTCTTCGTTAAAGGGTCTGTTTTGAGATTGTAGTGAAATGAGGCAGGTATTCCTTCTCGCTTCTTGAAGGCAGGGGCGGTCCTACCGGTAGGCAAAGGACGCCGCTGTGTGGGGCGCCATCTGGGTAAAGGGCGCATTCCCCCACCCACCAGACAGCGTCCGGTCGATGTTCCGCTTTTGGGTCTTGTGCGCTCCGACGCCGCACCGTAGCAAATCTCCCTGCGTGCCTTCGGCATGGTGCCGAATAGGGAGTGCTGTGTTTACAGGCTTCTGCGCCTGCGCACAGGAGCTTCTGAGCATGCGTGGAGGGGAGGGGCGCCAAAATAATGTTCGCTTACCATTTAAAATTACCTTAGACCGCCCCTGCTTGAAGGCAAAGGGATAAGGAAGCCATTTCCAAAACTGATCTGGCACCCAGGTGCGCATTGTGTGTCTGTGTAGGTCTGCTCCAAGGTGCATCTTTCTCTCATCCGTGCGCTCTCGCTATCCACTGGGAATTGGCTTCCGGACCTCCCAAGATGCTCAAGTTATATGCAACAGGGAAGCCACGTTATATGAAATGACAAAATCAAGGTTTCCCTTGAGGGAGTTTTTAAAATATTTTCCAGTTGTAAATAATGATAATAATAATAATAGTTATTTTTACCTCTTACCTGCCTCTCTCCATGGACCTGGAGGGCTGGCTGCATGGCCACCGCAAACAGTATAGTTCAGCCATATATCCACCATCATTAAGGTCACCATCATGTTCTCCCATACTTTCCATAGTGTCTGCTAAAACGTTGTATAGATATTTCACACAGGGTTTCACGTATACAGAATCCGTCCCCTTGTATCATATGTGTAACCATCCATCCAGCTACCTATCTATCCATCTATCTCTCAAAGAACACTATTAACTTATTGTCTGTAATGGTAATGACTTGGGAATAATGGGGCCCATCAACTCACTCAACTACACAATGACACCACACAATGCAATGAAGTATGCGTGTGCACCCAATGAAGTTGACCTGTGGCTGAGGCTGGGTGCCACTGCAAGGTGTCTATGCAATGTCTGAACGCCTCCCCTTCCCCTCATTCCCTGCATGTACAATAATTTAAAGGATAGTAGAGCATGTTCCTATTGGTACGCAAAGACAATTCGTGCTCTCAAAGATGTCTTGAATGATTTGGGCCACTCAAGTTTGTGAACTGAATCGTTCAAGGAAGGACACATGATGCGGGCGTGGCATTCTCCCTTGGAGAGCGTGTGTTGACTTTGAAGGTTGCCATGAACAGGACCAAGATGGCGAACACGGTTCCTCTTCTGTTGATACGTTGCTGCTGCGGCTGCCTTAGAAGGGTTTCCCCCAAGCCAACTCCGAACGGGGGGAAACCCTTTTGTGGGACTGATTATTACCAAGATGTGTTGATTCACGGGACGGTTGCCACGACGTTACTCTCAGGCCGGGAGAAGATGGCTTGGGTTTCCTTGGCTGAGTAACGATTCAGACCCTGGTCTCCTAGAGTTTTGGTCCAACACAGAGAAATCCTTACATCACACTCACCGTTTCTATATATGCCTCTTATTTATACAGAACTAGCTGACCCGTGCACGCGTTGCTGTGCCATAGTCTGTGGCGAACCCCTTCTACCCACATGGTGGGAAAGCACAATCAGAGGACTCTTGACAGATGGCCATTTTGCCTCTTGTTGATAACATTAAGAGACCTCTAGCAGTTTGCGCAGGATGAGTTGGGATTTGTATCTTCCTTTTGTTGTATTGTAGTCCTGTCCCACTGTATTCCCAGGCCTGGGGCAACAAAGTGAATGTTTGTATGTATGTGGATATGGGCCAGCTTTCTGATTGGTTGCCACTGTGGGATTATTTGTATAACGCCTCTGATTGGCCAGCACCACCAACATTCCGACACTCTAAACTGCCAGAGAGGGGTGGCATGGAGGATCATGGGAGTTGTAGTCCAATTGGGTTTTTTTTTTGTATTTTTGGTCATGTTGTTTAATTTTTATTTTATTTTTTTGGGTGGTAAACATACCTTGTGGGGTTTTGTGTGTATGTGGGCTGATTTGGTGTGTCTGCCTTGTCTGGTTTTGCTTTCTATAGGCTACTTAGGATGACAGCTCTCTTTTTATATATACAGTATATAGATGGTCCCGAGACATACCTTCCACGTCCCACCATGGAGACCTGACACAGCAAACAATAGCCAACCCTACATTCTGATGATAACGGAGTTGGAAGCATCGCATAGAATAGCACTGGAGGACCGAGAGAGGCCCACAAACGCTTGCGGGGGGGGGGGGGTATTTTTGGGACCTTGCATGAGTGAAGCAATAGATAACAAGTCCATGGGTGAGGGAGTCACACTGTGTAAAGTGATGGCAATCAGAATGAAGTGTTATATGCACACAAACGCATTTCAGGTTTGAGCTGAGGTGGCAACACAGATGAATCCATTCTGAACCTTCTCTCTGCCGCAACCACGAAACGCATCTTGTGCAGAAAGGTCCGTGTCAATCTTGTTGGCTCCAGGCACAAAATGTCACGTTTGGGCCTTGGATCGTGACTGCAGTCCATCGTAAAAAGGCCTGGGCTGGGGATCGGAAGAACGCTCTGGTCCTCCGGGCGTGTTTAGCCTCCAACTCCCATCCGCCATGACCAGAATGGCCGGCGATAAGGAACCGCATGCGTTGGCTTCCAAAACACCTGGGGAGCCCAATGTCCTCCATCCTTGTCCAGGTGTTGGAGGGGTTGTCTGGGGAGGGGAAGGGAATGCGTTCGGAAGGAAGGCTCCGGCCTGCCTCTCACGGCATTTGTTTCCTAGCTGGGAGATTGCCCGAAAGGAGTCTCTCCCTCCTGTCGCCTGTTGCAGCCCCACCAGGCCTCTGCTGCCTAATGGGAAGCAGATGGTCCTTGGCCGACCGAGCCCGGTTCCGTGGCAGGAAGGCTTAGCCGCGCTAATCAGCCTGGGTGAGGTATCCCCCGAAAGAATGTGGATGTTCGGCTTCGCACATGGAGACCTGTGGTATGCGAGGCAAGGAAGGCCAAGCACACCCATGGCAACAATACAACTCCCCACCCCTGGGGCCAGCGCTGGAGGTTAACCAAAAGTAATGGAGCGACAAAGCAAACCGTTCCCTTCAGGATTGCGTCACCGCCTTGAGACGGAGTCACGGCGTGGACGTTGGGAGAAACAAGTCAGAATTCATTACGCAGAACGTGATCAAGGCTGTGATCCGTCGGGGGTTTTGTTCTGATTCTGCAAACAAGATAGGCGCAGCAAGCAAGCCAGCCAGCCCGCTATGAAGCGTGAGCAGCACATCTGGGGAGAGCCCTCGTACGAAGGGCCAGGCCCATCCTTGCCATCGCAGGACTTGGTTGGGTCGGGGCCTCGGGGTTAGGAAAGTGGGCTTTTGCAAAGCAGACCCAAAGTCCCTCAGCTGGCACGGCCAAGAATGAGCTTTTCCAAACTCTGGGAAAGTTCTCCGTACAGATCGGTTGTCCTTCACCCAAGGCAGCGTGTGGAGAGAGCGGTATGGCCACGTGAATTGGTGGAATGGCACGAGTGGGCTATTAGTGCCATGTGGAAGGCGTTCAGCCTGATATGTATCCACTATCAATGATCAAAAGGCTGTCATAGAGTTGCAAGGGACCTCTAAAGGCCTTCTCAGGGGCGGTCTTACGTATACGCGAAGTACACAGCTGCATAGGGCGCCATCTTGGAAGGGCGCCGCCCGCCGCGGGAGAGGCGCTCACAGAGCCAGGCGAAGAACAGCCCCAGTTGGGAGGCCAGGAAGCGGAGCAGCGTGAAGGCAGCGAAGAGCGGATAGGAGAAGTAGAAGTGGCGTTGGAGCACACAAGGCCCAAAAGCAGGCAGCCCTAGCTGCCTGGTTTTGGGCCTTGTGCGCTCCGATGCCGCTTCTGGGCATGCGCAGTGGCTCCAGAGCTGAAGTTGAGTTCCAGAGCCACTGCACATGCGTGAAAACCTCCGAGCATGCCCAGAAGCGGCGTCGGAGCACACAAGGCCCAAAAGCAGGCAGCCGGGGCTGTCTGCTTTTGGGCCTTGTGCGCTCCGATGCCGCTTCTACTTCTCCTACCCGCTCTTCGCCGCCTTCACGCTGCTCTGCTTCCTGGCCTCCCACCTGGGGCTGTTTTTCGCCTGGCTCTGTGAGCATCTCATGGCCGCCGCCAAAGGCAGCCCCGCCGCTGCCGCCAGGACGGTTGGGGGAGACGCGCCCCGAGACGGTGCGGGCCTGCCACAAGCGCGCCTGTGAGTGCCTCTCCATGGCGCTGCACATTGACGAAGATGAGGTCAGTAAATCAGGGAAGGCGAGAGGGGCGGCGGAGAAGAGGGAGCCGCCGCCGACTGCCGAGGGAGCCGAGTGGAAGGAGCCAGAGGGGGGGGGGGGCAAAATACCGTTTTTTGGGGGGGTGCCAAAATAGTGTTTGCTTACCACTTAAAATTACCTTAGACCGCCCCTGAGCCTTCTAGTCCATCTCCTTCTTCCATGCAGGAAAAACACAATCAAAGCACCCCTTACAGATGGCCATCCTGCCTCTGTGTAAAAGTTTCCAAGGAATGAGCCTCCAACAGTCTCTGAGGCAGAGAGTTCCACGGATGAACAGCTCTTCTTACAGTCGGGAAGTTCTTCTTAAGGTTCAGGTGGAATCTCTTTTCTTTCCTGTCATTTGAACCCAGGGCTCCCTTGAGCCCTCGTTTCCAGGGCAGCAGAAAGGAAGCCTCTCCCTCCTCCTTGTGATATGTATACGTGGCTTCTCCCGTGTCTCTTCTCCACCTTCTCTTCTGAAGCTAGACAGGCCCAACTCTTGAAGGCGCTCCTCAGGGGGATTCTTCATGGTCTCCAGGCCTTCCACCCTTTCAGCCGCCCTTTTCCTCTGAACCCTTTCCAGCCTAGAGCCAACCTCTCTCTTGAGCTGCTTTGCCCAGAATGGGATGCCCAGTGTGATTCCAGGCGAAGCGGTCTGGCCGAAGCAGAAGGAAGAGGCGCCAGGACTTCCCTTGATCTGGGCATTAGGCTCCTTTGGATTAAGCCCAGCGTCCCAGTGGCTTTTTCAGCGGCTGCATCCTGTTCTTGGCTCATGTTCAGCTCGTTCTCCAAGGCCTTTCTCGCGTGTATCTCTGTTGTGGAACCAGGTGTCTCCCGCCCTGTCTCTTTGCATTTCGTTTTTCCTGCCTAGCTGTTGTATCTGACATTGATCCTTGTGGGAATGGATTGTGTTAGTTTTGGCCGGTCCTTTCCCTCATCCGCTGAGCTCCTTTTGCATCCTGACTCCCGACCCTCTTCTCTGGAGCATTCTCTCTCCCTCCCTCCCCATTTGGCCCCACCTGCACCCTTGATCTCCTCCTTGGACTTCCCTCCTTTCCCCCTAGCCTACTTCCAGGGGTGGTCCTACCACTAGGCAAAGGACGCCGCTGCGCGGGGCGCCATCTGGGTAAAGGGCACATTCCCAGCCGGTATTCTGCTTTTGGGCCTTGTGCGCTCCGACGCCGGGCCGTAGCAACCTCCCTGTGTGCCGAATAGGGAGTGCTGTGTTTACAGGCTTCTGTGCCTGCGCACAGGAGCTTCTGGGCATGCGTGGAGGGGGGGGCGCATGCCAAATAGGGAGTGCTGTGTTTACAGGCTTCTGCGCCTGTGCACAGGAGCTTCTGGGCGTGCGCGGAGGGGTGTGTGTGTGCCAAATAGGGAGTGCTGTGTTTACAGGCTTCTGCGCCTGTGCACAGGAGCTTCTGGGCGTGCGCGGAGGGGGGGGGTGCCAAATAGGGAGTGCTGTGTTTACAGGCTTCTGCGCCTGCGCACAGGGGCTTCTGGGCATGTGCAGAGGGGGTTGCACGCATGCCGAATAGGGAGTGCTGTGGTTACAGGCTTCTGCCCCTGCGCACAGGAGCTTCTGGGCATGCGTGGAGGGGGGTGCACGTGCCGAATAGGGAGTGCTACGTTTACAGGCTTCTGCGCCTGCGCGCATGAGCTTCTGGGCATGCGCGGGGGGGCATAATAATGTTCGCTTACCATTTAAAATTACCGTAGACCTCCCCTGCCTACTTCAGTTGCTTGAAAATGAGTTGAAAGTGTAAAAATAGCATTGGCTTCATTCCTTCAGGTGAACGAAATGGCCAAGCGCGGAAGCCTTTCCTCCTCCCCTTTGGGACCAATATGGCGCCTGGGCTTGGCTGTTTTGGTGCCACCGCTGATGCTTCAAACTCCCAACAATCCCGAAGCCGGCCCTCTCAATGGAGGCGACAGATTGCCCCCCTCGGGTGCCTGGGTTGGGCCTTGTTCCCCAGAAAAGCTTGCAAATTGCTCAGATCTCAGCGAACAAAGGCGCCGTCGCTTCCCGGGAGCTCCTGTGCGATGACAACATGAGAATTGCTCAGAATTACCGAAGATAAAATATCTTTTACAACATCAAAGCCGCCAGTTTCCAAGCTGTCAGCCCCAGGTAGGAGAAGGGCCTGGCAGGTCGGAGATGGAGGGAGAGATACGGGGAGGGGGGATTAGGGGGGAGAGGCCTGGAGTCCGGTTCCATGGGGGAGGGGGGAGGGGCCGGCCTTGGCTTTGGCTCTGGAGCTCCTGCAGCAGGAGGCACGGGTGGGTGGGCATGAGCACCACTCCTCGGGGGATGGCTTCCGGGGCCTCCGCCAAGGGCAGGTTGCACAGGGCCTCCAGCGACACAGGGCACCATGCGCGTGCAGCCACAACGCCTGGCACCCACCCCTCCTTGGAAGAGGGCGAAGAGGAAGGAGGAGAAGGAGGAAGAAAAAGGAGAAGGTGGCAAAGGAGAAGGAGATGAGGAAGGAGAAGGAAAAGAAGAAGAAAGAGAAGGAGAAAGAGGAGAAGAGGAAGGAGAAAGAGAAGAGGAAGAGATAAAAGGAGGAGGAGGGGGAAAGAAAGAGCAGGAGGAGGAAGGGGAAGAGGAGGAAGGAGAAGAAGAAGGCTGCAAAAGAGAAGGAAGAGAGAAAGAAGAGAAAGGAGAAGGACAAGAGGAGGAGGTAGAGGAAGAGGAAGGAGGAGAGGAAGGAGGAGGAGAAGGAAAAGAAAAGAAAAAGGAGGAGGAGGAAGGGGAAGAGGAAGCGGAAGGAGAAGAAGTAAAAAAGATTCTGTGTTATCCAATTCTCCCAACACCTGTGTACAGAGCCAGGTCTTTAGTCTTTTCCTGAAGACCAGGGGGGAGGGGGCAGCCTGATCTCTTTGGGGAGGGAGTTCCACAACCGAGGGGCCACCCCGTCTCTCGTCCCCACCAGTCGCACTTGTGAAGGTCGTGGGACCAAGAGCGGGGCCTCCTCAGCAGATCTCAAAGCTCTAGTTGGCTGAGAGAGAGAGAGAGAGAGAGAGAGAGAGAGAGAGAGAGAGAGAGAGGGAGAGAGAGAGGGAGAGATGTTCAGGCAGGTGAGTTGGACCAGAGCGGTTCAGGGCTTTACAGGCTCAAGCATTTTGAATGGTGTGGTGGGTGCATATCTTGGACTTTATGCTCTTCATGCTTTGTATTTCTAGTTCAATTGTTTTTAAAGCCTCTGAAGTTAATGCTTTAGACGGTCTCAAACTCCTGGTCTGAGACGTCACAGAACCCATTCCTTCCTTTGCAGAACGACCCCACGTTCCTCGGGTAGATGGCTCGGCCTTGGCCCTGCGTGCTTTTCCCACCACCGTTGAGCTGCAGGCCAATGATTTGGGCCTAGCATCCGAGCATTGGCAAGAAAGACTCACATGACGAAAGGCACCGGTGGGTCTCAAGCTGCCGCCTGTCCTTGAGGGCCAGGAGAAAAGGGTCCCGTGTCCTGGTCGTGGAGGAGAGTCCTTCTTCCGGGCCAATTGTGGGACAGGACACGGGGCAGCCTTGCTCTCCGGCAGCAACAGGCCTTCTATCTGGGAAAAAGCACGGCAGCTTTAGGGGACTCGAGGCGGAGAGCGACAGAGCGGTTCCCCAAAGCTTCCTGGAAAAGCAAAATGCCACGAAGGACCACAGAAGTCCGTTTCAAGTTTCGGCCACTTTCCCTGCTCTCTGCAGGGACGGTTTGGGCACGCACACGCACGGCTGCAATCCTATCCCGTGCCTGGGGGGCCGTGGGCAAGAGCGCCCTGATTTAGGGAGCCCCCCCTCCCCCCTCTCTCCAAAACCTGTTGCGCATCAGATTACAACTCCCATCCCTCCTGGCCCCTCACCTGGGCTCCCTATGAAATCGCAGCTCTGGCTGTAACCAAATATTTTCATTCAGGGACGCCAGTTTGCAACCGGCAACGGAGGAGATGCCTTCGCTCGCTCGTTCGTTCCCAGAAACTCGTGAAAGGTCCTTTGTTCAAGGCCGGAGCACCTGGGAAGAGGGGGCGCTGCTCGAGGGCCTGCCTCCGCGGGGCCCCTGAGGGCTCCAAGCAGCTGCCCTGGCCCACCCGGCCTGGCCTGGAACCAGCGCCATGGGGCAAAGGCAGCTTCCCAGAGAGAGCGGCCGGGAAGGCTGCAGGCCTCATGCGCTGGAACTGTCCCGGTGGTCCAGTGGGGTTGCCCACAGCCACCTGTGCGCCCCCCGCTTGACTACAAAGCACCCTCCGCCACTCAGGGATGGCGCCTGGGGCGTGTGTCGCTGTGCGACATCAAGGTGCAAACGGTGACGGTGGCAAACGTGACCAACGAATAACACAAGTGCTGGAAGAAGGGAGCTCTGCAGTGTGCTTTTGCCAGAGCCAACTGGGAAGCACAATGCCCCACCCCTCTTCCCTCCCTCCCTCCCTTCCCTCCCTCCTTCCCAGTTGTTTGTTTACTTGTTTGTTTAGAATACTTTGACCCCATTCAGCTTCCACGTCATTAGTTTGCCCTCAGGCTTACAATCTGAATGAAATGTGACAGAGAAGGAAATGGCACCAAGGAAGGAAGGCAGGCAGGCAGGCAGGCAGGCAGGAAAAGGAAGGAAGGAAGGAGAAGGAAGGAAGGAGAAGGAAGGAAGGAGAAGGAAGGAGAAGGAAGGAAGGAAGGAAGGAAGGAAGGAAGGAAGGAAGGAAGGAAGGAAGGAAGGAGGTTCCAGGCAGTAGGCAAGGCATTGCTGCTTCCGTCCTGCCTCCAAGGCCCGAGCAGGAGCAGGCCCAGATTAACACCTTTTTGCGCCCTAGGCCAAACTTTGGAATTACGCCCCCTTTAAGCCAACCTCTACTGCACGCCCCCCCCTCCGGGAAAGGTCCAGGCCCCCTCCTTACCCGCCGGGCAGCAGAGCAGGAAGGCCAAGGCCACCAGGAGGCTCTGGCAGGCGCTTCCCGTGGCCACGCGGAAGAAGGAGTGTGCCGGGCAGCCGAGAGCCAGGGGCCGGGCCAGGCATTTAAAAGGCCAGCCTCTGAAGCGCGGAGGGAGAAGAAAGAACCAAAGGGAGGGGAGCGGGGAGGGAGGGGACCGGGGAGGACGGGATGGGGGAGGGAGGAGGGAGGGGGCAACAGGAGGAGGAGGAAAAGGGGGCAGGGGCGATAGCGGGAGGAAACGGGGGAGGAAAAAAGACACGCTGTCAAAGCGGCCGGTGGTGCCACTTCCTCGCCCACGGCCCCTCCTCACTTTCTCTCTGTCAGCGCTGCCGGGGAAACTGAGGCAACCGAAAAGGGACCCTCCCAAATGGCTAGGAAGCTAGCCCACTCACCCACCCACCCGCCCGTTTTGGGGCAAAAAAAGGCTATTTCTGGCTCCACAATGAAAGGGGGAGAGAGGCGGAGGCGTGGGGAAGCGCGCACAAGGGAGCAGGGGGCATGCGGGCTCACTCACTCTCTCGCTCACTTGCTCGGCAGGCTCCCCGTCTGCTCCTGTGGATGGGAGGGACCACGGGGAGGGAGGGAAACAGGCATGCGCAGAGCGGCCGGGGGCGTCCCTGGGGGGTGCATGCCGCTGAGTTGGGAGAGACCCCAGGGGCCGGCCATGGCATTTTTATTTGTTTCAACATTTTTTTTTTGGTCCGTGATTCTGTGCCCCCCTCGGCTTGTGCCCCTAGGCCATGGCCTAGGTTGGCCTTATGGGTAATCCAGGCCCGAGCAGGAGGGGCGGGCGCAGGGTCTTCCATCCGCTTGGTAAGGAATCCTTGAGAGCTTTTCCCTCCCTTCCAATCTCGCCACCATTTCGTTCTTCTCTTTCCTCTCTGCTCAATCCAAGGGAGTTCGCCTGCTTTTGTCTCCCAGAGATGACGGCAACGAAACAATCTAAAGAGGACTGCCGGTTCACGGTCATCCAAGGTCCAAGGTTTGGAGGCCAAAGGCTAAAACCTGGGGACATCCCTCTTTGCTGTCACTGAGTGCTATCCATGGAGGAGCTACCATAGGTGCTGCTCATAGCTAGTTATGCAAACACACCGGGGGAGACATATATATATATATATATATATATATATATATAGAGAGAGAGAGAGAGAGAGAGAGAGAGAGAGAGAGAGATCTTTTGGAAATTAAGGCCGAAAACCTAGCGAAAGATTCACCCCTGTGCAAGGGAAAACGAGGTGGTGTTTCTTCCGCACATAATGAGGGAAATGGTATACAAAACCTTGACATTGGGTCTACTCACAGAGCAAAGTATGAGCCCTGGCTTCGTAAGAACGGGGTGGGAAATGTGCCTCCGCACTGCAGAATGAGTGCAGTTTGATACCAGTTTAGCTGCCATGGCTTGATGCTATGGAGTTTTGCAAATTCCTATATGAACCTGCAATTCCTAGACTTAACATATGGGTCAGAACATAAACACAGTATGTTCCACGGCTGAGTGAAAAGAAGGTTCGGTTGGCAAGGATCCCCGACATGCACAGAACTGTTGGGCAACATCAACGGGAAAAGGCATTTCCTGGAAACTCGGCGGCTGCAAAGAAGAAAGGAAGGAGAGGATAAACAGGAGTGGGCTCTCGGTCCGCAGAACGACCGTCCGTTCAGTTTGGTTCTGAATACTCCAAACAAACCCCTTGGCGGGTGTCTTTCCCTTCCGCGTGTGTATCTTTTCCACCTGGCTTTGCCTCTCAGGGTTCTCGGGGAAAGCTTCAAGCAGCCAAAACAGACATTGGGTTCTGTTTACACTTGGAAGCTTCTTCCATTGGTTTACGCTGGAGCTTGGCCAAAGCAAATACTTCCACGGGTATTTCACAAGGGCTTCTTCTCCGCAGGGCCTTTTCCACAGCTGCGCAACTGCGGACAGATGGTTCTCGAGTGGATCCCCATGTGCCTCGGCTTCAAACGCCTTCTCCCGCCCTCCACATTTGTGGCTTTTTCTTTGGAGGACTTCATGGTCCAAGGGCTGGATGGATATGTTTCTAGGTTCTCTGGCACGCTTCGGTGGTCACTTTCCAGCCACAGCGGAGGAGCAGGGAACCGTACTGGAAGACCAAGGAATTCCCAGAAAAGCGATTCCTGTGCTGTGGGAAGTGTATACGTTGAATGTTGGCCACTTTCGGTTTTTGGAAGCCACTCCGAGTCCCTCCAAGGAGAGAGGATGAGTTAAGAGTAAAATTATATGTATCATTTATTATATTACATAGACACGATACGGCCCCGTTGGGACGCTGTTATATACATCCGACTTAGGAAGAACTCACGGTTAAGAACAGGGTGAAACAACAGGAAGGGAGAGGGATCTACCTCTAGCAGGGGCGGTCTTACGTATACGCGAAGGACGCGACTGCGTGGGGCGCCATCTTGGAAGGGCGCCGCCGTGCTGGCCACGCCGCCGTAGCAAACCGCCCTGCTGCTGCGTCGGCTTCGGCGCCTGCAGGAGCTTCTGGGCATGCGTGGAGGTTTTCGCGCATGCGCAGTGGCTTCGGAACTGAAGTTGAGTTCCGGGCCACTGCGCATGCACGAAAACCTCCGCGCATGCCTAGAAGCTCCTGCAGGCGCTGAAGCCGAAGCCTAAACAGGCCTCGTGCAAGGCTGGGGCGGTGCGGGGCGCGTGAGAAGGAAGGGCGTGGCCTCGCGCGAGCCACTACATAGTCGCCAGTTCGCGCTGCGCTGTGAGGGAGCCTTTCTCCCTTTTCCTTCCACGAAGCCGGCGTTGAGTGGCGGTTTTCTCCTGAGGGGCCCTTCAGGCAGGAGCTTCTGGGCATGCACAGACTGGGGGCAAAATAATCTTTTGGGGGTGCCAAAATAATGTTCGCTACCATTTAGAATTACCTTAGACCGCCCCTGACCTCTAGGAAGGGAAACCCAATCCTGGAAGAGTCCGTATTATCATGGAGAAAAGGCTTCCTCGCCCGTCCTTGTTTCCATAACAAGCCGTAATGTTCAAGTTCCAATGCTCACAGGCACAGGAAGTGAGGGAAAGCCTTCTGAACATGGACACAGGCAAGAAAGGAAACACCACGGGAGGGATGTCCACCCTTCCCTATGCTATCCAAAGGTTATGCACACACACACACGTAAAGGTTTCCCCCAGACATTTGGTCTAGTTGTGCCCAACTCTGGGACTCTGGTGCTCATCTCAATTTCTAAGCCAAAGAGCCAGCATTGTCCATAGAGGCCTCCAAGGTCATGACTGCATGGAATGCAGTTACTTTCCCAGTGGAGCGGTACCTATTGATCTACTCACATTTCCATGTTTTCGAACTGCTAGGTGAGCAGGAGCTGGGGCTAGCAGCGGGAGCTCACCCCTCACCCCAGATTCGAACCACCAACCTTTCGGTCAGCAAGTCCATCAGATCAGCAGTTTAACCTGCTGCACCACCAGGAGGCCCACAATATAAATATATGGCTGGAGTCCCTGTTCCAACTTACATACAAATCCAATGTAAGAGCAAACCTGCTGGGCCTTTCTTGCTCGTGTTGCCCATACTTTTGGCAAAAAACATTGTTCCAAAGAGATATTCTTCATTTGTGCAGGAAACTGCATTTTGTGCAAAATATTCGGTTTTTGCACAACTTTTCCAAAACTTGGTTTCAGTTTCATGGTTTCGTTTTCATATTAGACCCCTGTCAAGATGCAACTAACAAGCCAACCACTCATCCCTTCTCCCCAAAGGATTCCTCTTCCTTCCCTTGTCCCCCCAATCTTCATAGAAATTTTTGAGAGGGGGGGGGCACAAACAAACGGCCCCGTTGTCAATGGGGAAGAAGCTGGTTCGGTTTCAGAGTCACGGTTGCCTTCCTTCACTCGGTGGATTCGGATTGCTTTTGCCGTTTAAAGTGGATCCAGGATCTCCAAGCGAAGCCGGGACAGCAGGACAATGGGAAGGATTTTCCTTTGAAACGCAATATTCGGATGCGTGGCCTGTGTGTTTCTCTGTCTGCCTTCCAGAACCGCCTTCCCTTTGGCCTTTGTGCTTGTGTTTGGGTTGGCTTCCTGTCTGGTATCCAGTGTCAGGGAACTTGGCATCGGAAGCGCAGAAAGACGTGGGGCGCTTTAAGCCGTTGGTGGGGTTTCCTTGCCCTTTCAGCTCTTTCCAGAGAAGGGCCCACCCCGCCCGCCCCCAAGCCCACCTTCCCAGCTCAGGACTCTCTCTCTGTTTTGCACGAAATGATTTCAAGCTGGACAGAAGAGCCACAGTCCTTCGTTGGACATCTCCAAGTGGAAGGCCGTGTCTCTGTCTACACAAGCGGCTGGAGCAGAAACAGGGTTTGCCAAGACGGTTTTCCTTCCTTTCCTCTGTTTACATTTTGCATCCATATCACATTTTATAGCACAAAATAAAGCACATTATATTAAACATGTTTTTTGGGCGGGTTCCACTTTGATTCCGATGGATCATCGGCATTACATATCTATATGGCTTTTTGCCATTTTATGGTTGCCTTGTTTCTTTCACTATGGACTCAACTTTGGGCAGTTTCAACCTTTGATTCATTAAAGCGAGCACAAATATATCTGATTTGCGCCGTATCTTCCACGTTATTGGCTTGCGTGTTGGTGTTCTGCCTCACGAGCTCTTTGTTTTCGCTGCTTTTGTGAAGCGTTGCAAACGGCTTCCCCGGGGAGGCGGACTGGCCCCAGCGTGTGGCCTGAGCAGTCCCAAGCAGCCTTAAATAAGCCTCCTGGGTGGAAGTGCAGGCCGGCCGGCTGCAAGGAGGGAGCGGGGCGGGGCCAACCCCGTCATTGGCCGGCCGGCTTTGATGGCGGGAGACCTTCCCCCACCCCAGGGGCTTCTGGGGAGAAGAAGCCCCTTCTCCATCACAAAGATGGCGCGAGGGCAACCCTGCCCCGCAACCCGCTCGGCTGGTAAGTCGGCCAGGCCCCTTACATTCAGTCAATATATTATTTATTCACCCTTGGCCAAGATTCCCAATTTTGCCAGATTACATTTCTAGATTAAAACCTCACTTTTATACAAAAAATATTATTTCAGGCATCATTTCTGGATTGCCTGTAAAGGGAATATTAGCAGACGTCAAACGTGAGTTATGAGCTGTTCAATGCCATTGTATATAATACATAAAATTCTATTCAGAATGAAAGAATGCAATAATGCAAACCAAAATACTATTGTGTGCCTATTGTTAAATATGATCCAATACATCAAATGAGATGGAGAAATGGAATAACATCACCTACAGCAGTGTTTCCCAACCAGTGTGCCGTGAGCGATCATCAGGTGTGCCGTGGGAAATGGGAACCTCCAGGAAGGGGGGGGGGGGGAAGAGTCTAGTGTGTTGAAGTATAAAAACCCTAAGAACCCTACCTCGATAAAGGCATAAAATTACAAACACCCCCCCCCCACCCGTTGTCTACTTGGTCTCCCTCTCCATGCATTGGGAAGGCTCGCCTCCCTTTCCCCAAGTAGAGACCTCCTCTTGCCTCCTGGGGGTTCTGTGTGGGAAGTTTGGCCCAGGTCTATCATTGGTGGGGTTCAGAATGCTCTTTGATTGTAGGGGAACTATAAATCCCAGAAACTACAACTCTTAAATGTCAAGGTCTAATTCCCCTGAACTCCATCTGCATTCATATTTGGACATATTGAGTATTCATGCCAAGTGTGGTCCTGATCCAACATTGTTTGAGTCCACAGTGCTCTCTGGATATAGGTGAACTACAACTCCAAAACTCAAGGTCAATGCCCTCCAAACTCTTATAGTATTTTCTCTTGGTTATGGGAGTCCTGTGTGGGAGGTTTGTGTCTTTCTGCCATTCCTGCCAGGACACTTTTTACATTGACCAAACCCTGGGGCACACCACCCACCAAAATGACACAAAATGACACTCTAACACAGCAATACATATAGTTAATATGTTTTTGAATGTATTTATACACTCAGTGTGAAACCTGGGCCTGTTTCGATGAACACAACATAGATATCCTGGCAGGAATGGCAGAAAGACACACACGAAGGTCTTGCTCAACAGCTGGGAGTTATAGTTCCCCCACAATCAAAGAGCATTCTGAACTCCACCAACGATGGAATAGAATGGAATCAAACTTCCCCCACAGAACTCCCATGACCAAGAGAAAATGCTATAAGAGTTTGGTGGGCATTGACCTTGGGTTTTGGAGTTGTAGTTCACCTATATCCAGAGAGCACTGTGGAGGGGATGGAGGAAGACGTGGGGCGAGTCTGCGCAGTAGCGCCCGCACGGGTCACATTTTCCTCCCCTCCCCCCTCCCGCAGAAGCGGCAGCGTGAACAAAGCGAGGCTGGGAAGAAGGGAGCCCGAGTGGAGAAGAAAAAGTGTTCGGCAGGAGGAGGAAGAAAGGGGGTTGGAGGTCCCAATTTCCCACGGCACACCTGAGGATCGCTCACGGCACACCTGTGTGCCATGGCACACTGGTTGGGAAATACTGCTCTGGAGTATTCGCTCTCCTTCCAATTGGATAAGGAGCACACTCTGAGCCTTCACCCAAGTCATTCATCAAGACCCTGAACACAGCCGGTTGCCGTTTCTTAAGTGGGGGGCTCAGTACGACTCGTATCTCCTGCATGTGGTGGAGTGGCTGGATGTTCAGGTAGACAGCAGCCTTCCCGGCTTTGTATGTCTATGCGCCATAGTCCAAGGAAACAGCCACCTGGGAGGAGGCTTCCTTTTTCCTTTTGGGGCTTTTAGAGCTTTGCGTCTCCATCAAAACAAGAGAACGCACAAGAAGTATAGCCTTACGACAAAAGAGACAAAACTTCAGCTCCTGAGGATGCTAAAGCTATCAAAGAGGAGAAGAACGGGGGAAGGCAAGCTCTCGCAGTGCAGGGCTTGTGGGCAGTTTCCTTCCACGCGTTGCTTGCTTCCTTCTTCGTATCCTTGCGCTTTCCACACTGACTGTGGTGAGGTGCAGGTGGCAAGCACTTTTCACGGGAGGAGACCTGGAAGCTCTGCCGGGCACCCAACCCTTCCCACTCACGGAGCCCCGGGGTGGGCACGGCCAACTTTGAAAACTAAATACTCTTTGTTTTTCTAAGTGGAGAAAGGAAGCCCCAAATCCCCCCCTCCCCAAACCACTGAAATATATTCCGTAGACCTGCAGCACTCAAAGGAAATGCACGAATGCGCCCCTTCCTCCTTCAGAGACGCTCCTCCTCCCTTCTCCTCAGGCAAAGCTTCATTTTACATATGGACTGTAACAGGGCGGTCCAACATCTTTTGGCCCAGGGGCCGGACTTCCGGTCATTGATCATCTGGGGGGCCGAAGGGTCTGCCCCCTCCCCGCCCCTCCCCCAGCTCCGCCCCCTCCCCGCCCCTCCCCCGGCTCCGCCCCCTCCCCACCCCTCCCCCGGCTCCGCCCCCTCCCTGCCCCTCCCCCGGCTCTGCCCCCTCCCCGCCTCCCCCGGCTCCGCCCCCCCCGCCCCTCCCTGGCCGCTCGCCCTTCTGAGGTGGCCTGCTTGCCATGGCTTTAGGAGGAAGGGACGAGCTACGGGGGAGCCTCTCCCCGCGGCTCGCGCCTTCCTCCTAAAGCCGTGACATGCCAGCTTCCTCAGAAGGGCGAAGCAGCCGAAATCGCCCTTCCGAGGAAGCCGGCATGTCACAGCTTTAAGAGGAAGGGACGAGCCGCGGGGGAGCCTCTCCCCGCGGCTCGCCCCTCTCTCCCCGCCGCCGCAGCCGGAGATCGCCGCCCGCCACGGTGGGAAGGGAGGGAAGGAGGCGGGGCAGGGAGGAGGAAGAGAGCTGGCTCCTCCTCCCTGCACCGCCCCTTGTCCCTCTCTCGCCGGCGCCGATGCAAACCGGTTTGCATAGGCGCCGGCGAGAGAGGGAAGAAGAGGGCGGTGCAGGGAGGAGGAGCTGGCTCCCTTCCCTCTCCCTGCCCCGCCTCCTCCTCCTCCCCCTCCTCCCCCCCCCGCTGCAATCTCGCAGCGGCGGTGTGGGAGAGGGACGGCGGGGGCGGTGCAGGGAGGAGGAGCTGGCTCACTTCCTCCTCCCTGCCCCGCCTCCCCTCCCCACCCCTGGCCGCCATTTTTTTTTAGAAAAAGTTTTACATTTTTTAAAAAAATATTTTTAAATGGCGGCCGGGGGCAGAGCGGGGGCCATGTCCAACAGGCTGGGGGGGGGGGCGTGTATGGCCCCCGGGCCGCCTGCTGGACAGCCCTGGACTATAATGTTTGGATAGAAGGCAATGTGCCTGATGGTCCAGCCACTTTCCAGCGGAATGTGAGGAGGCCTTCCACTCCACGCCTCCTCTCCCTCTGTGGCCGGAGGGGGAAACATGGCCTTCCAGGTGTTTCTGGGATGCAGGTCCTCTCATCCCTCGTCCTGGTCACTACTGGCTGGGGCTGATGGGAACCGTAAAGCGAGGAGCACATGGAGGCCCCGAGTGGCCCTCTCCTGCTCGAGGGTAAGAAGAACTCAGTCGATCAGGCCCGGATTATCCATAAGGTCACCCTAGGCCATGGCCTAGGACAGCAGCCATGGGGGGGGGGGGCAGCAGGTCCGGACCCCCCAAAATTTAAAAAAATTAAATTAAAAAAAGTTCGATCTTTGGGTGCTTCTGCGCCTGTGCGCGGAGTGCCATAGGCCCCAGGTCCTCTGACGCAGCTTCCCTCCGCCTCCTCCTCGCTCGCGTCGGCCCTGCCCCTCCTTCCTTCACTGAAGGAAGGCCGACACGAGCGATGAAGAGGCGGAGTGAAGCCGCGCCAGAGGCCCTAGGGGCGGGACTTCCCTCCTCCTGTTCGTTGCTCACGCCGGGCGCTGCTCCTTCCTTGAGTAAAGGAAGGAGGGGCGCCCGGTGCAAGCGAGGAGGAAGCAGAGCGAAGTCCCACCCCTAGAGCCTCTGATGCGTTTTCGCTCCGCCTCTATCTCCTCACCGCCACCGCCGCACCTGACGTCATCCAACCCCGCCGACATGGCGTTCCTGGGTGCTGCAGTGGCTGCAGTAGAGAAGGAAGAGGAAGGAAGGGAAGTTCCCGGGCGGCCACTGCGGCACCCAGGAACATGGCGGAGGACGCCGCGCCGCTCGCACATGCCCGCAAGCGCCCCCCGCAAACGGCCCCGCCTCCTGCAAGTGGCCCCGCCCCCGGGGAAGCGCTTCCAGGGTGTGGCCTAGGGCGCCACAAACAGTTAATCCGGGCCTGCAGTCGACTGAGTGTTGGACTAGGAATCAATCTGGCTCCATCTGAAATTTCAGCTGAGAAAATGCAACCTTTCCAAGCTTGGGTATAGAGTGCGCGCCGCCATCCACCCCGATGCCTCCTTTGCCTGGCCTTTTAAACGTTCTGTTTCCTGACCCGCAAAAATGAATCCTTTTCCATGGCTGCCTTTAGAAACATCCCAGGCTGGGCTTCTTGCGCCCTCCTATTGCCGTGGGTGCAGGGCCATAGCCAGGATTTTGGTTCAGGGGGCTGAGTTTGGTTCGGGGCTGAGACTGGGTGGAAGAGGGTCTACCCTAGCAAACCTTTTGTATTGTTATCCCAATAACCCCATTAATGTGGGATATAATGAGCATGGTGATCAGATCATGATATGAATAAACATAACAGTTTAAATAATGTACCAGTAAGGCCTTTTCGCGGACCACCCTGAGAATTTCGGGGGGGGGGGCTGAAGCCCCCTTAGCCCCCCCTGGCTACATGCCTGCTTGGTTGGGAATCTTCCGCCTGGCTTTTCTGCAAAGTTCAAGGTTGTGTCGACTCATTAAAAAGGCACAAGATCAGATTTTATGGAGACTAGCGAATCGCGGCAAAGCTCTCCCTCCTTCCCACCCTCCCGGCTCCCTCGCCCGTTTTGATGTTGGATATTGTTTCATCCTTATACTCAGCTGATGACGACTTAATTGGAATTTAATGGCGAGACAGCCGGGCATCCGTGACTAGGTGGCTGCGCTGAAAGAAGCCCTGCGCGAAGCACGGCTCCCTCCGCGGCCGGAGGCGCTTTGATCCCATCGCTGGGCGGACGGTGGGACACCAACGGTAAACGTGCAACGTTTTGAATGTAAACTCTGGGATCACAAAAATAAATAGTATTTCAAGACTAGCACCTGGTTTTGCATTTCCTCGGCCTCTGGAAACACTTTGGACCCACCTCAGGCATACATTGGGTGCCTACAAAGGAGGTTTTGTGTGCATGCCCAGTGCGTGCACGCGCATGCACAGTGCGTGCACGCGCATGCACGCGGAGGTTTTGTGCGCATGCCCAGTGCCTACAGAGCTCCACTTGAGCTCCGTAGACACAGCGCATGTGCGCGAAAATCTCTGCGCACATGCGCTGTGTCTACAGAGCTCAAGTAAACTCCGTAGGCACAGCGGATGTGCGCGGAGATTTTCACGCGCGTGCGCAGTGCCTACAGAGCTCAAGTGGAACTCCGTAGGCACTGGGCATGCGCGCAAAACCTCCGCGCATGCCCAGAAGCGCCTGTAGGTGCAGTGCGGCAGCAGCACAGAGATATGGGCGGCGCACTCGGGAGCCGCGGGGGGGGGGGCGCCAAAATAATGTTTGCTTACCCCCCCAGGAGAGCTCGGACCGCCCCTGGCTCCATTGCATCCTAGTCCGAAAGCCCCTTCTCAGTGGGGCGTCCTTCCCGATATGTAAACATGGCTCACCCCTCCCAGTTCAACCTCCTTCTCTCCAAGCTCAACATGTCAAACTCCTTAAGCCATTGCTTCCAAAGCGTTGACCCTTCTAGTTGCCCTTCTCCAGACCATGGAAATCTCCTTCTTGAATTGCAGTGCCCAGAGGTATTATTATTATTCCAGGTGAAGAGGCAGAAGAAGAGGGTGGGGCCAAGACTTCCCTTGACCTAGACACAAGGCTCCTGCGGATGCAGCCCAGGATCCCACTGTTGACTCATGTTCAGCTTGTGGTCTACTAAGATGCCTGGATTCCTTTCACGTCTTTCCAAGCCAGGTGTCACCCATGAAGAAGAAGCAAAGACCACCAGCCTTGAGGCCATGATCCTCCGCCATCATCTCTGCTGGACTGAAGGCCACGTTGTCCCAATGCCCCAGGATCCCCGTCTCCCAAAGCAGTTACTCTCAACGCAAGGATGGAAAACGAAATGTTGGTGGACAGGAAAAGAGAGCGAAAGATAGGCTTAAAATAACAAAGGACCTGATGGGATCCCTGTTGAAATCTTTAAAGAGGGTTGGCCTGGGAGAAGGAGGCGCATCAAGCCAACCCTTGTTGGGACCGCCTTCCACCTGGAAATCGATGTCCACACTGCCAAAGAACAGGCGGATCAAGAACATGTCCGCTACTCTGGCCATTCATCAATCTCTCACCTCCGCACAGCTTTCCAGGCACTCTCCAGTCAGCATTTCTTCGTTCCGTTACGGGCAGCAGTCCAAACACTAGCGCAGCGGAAGCGTGCTGGGCCCATAACCCTTTTGTCCACGCGCCTGTGATGCAGCGAAGCCAGGTCTGAACTTAGAAAGTTCTTTTATTGATTGAGCAAAGTAAAGCATTCTCACACAGAGCAATTCAGCAGTCTGCACCTCACAGCAGAATCAGCATGGCGACTGACTCAAGCAGCTCAGCGTCTCCCTTATCAGTATGTTTACACAGCTGAAGGTCAAAACAGTGCTGGACACCACTTGTGCTGTTTTAACCCTGTACATGCCTGGTTACTAGGCATGAGAAAAAAGTTATGAAAATGAAAAGAAATCGGAAGGGATTCGTATGTATGGGACTTTCAAGTTTATATGCATCGCAGGGCCCATCCCGGAAGTGGACTTTCTTTTCTGCACCCCCTGGGCCCAAATTTTCGTTAGATTAGTAACTATTTCGGATGCCCACCCAACAGGAAAATTTCCCCCTCCAAAATAGCTTTGCAGACATAACTCACAGTCAAATCGGGGCCTTTCCATGCTTGGAGCCTAATTAGAGTGAAAGGCCTCCTCCAGGAAGTGAAAAAGGAGCCGGAAACAATAGAGAGATCCAGATCGGGACTCCTAGAGGGGCTGGAGGACTGACGAAAAAAGCGATTTAAACACCCAGGAAGGGGGTTTAGATAGAAGGACAGAGTAGAAGGACATAAGAACTGCTGAGAGAAGGGCAGCAGGAGTGAAAAGAGCACGGAGAGGAGAAGGAAGAGTTCAGAATCAAGAAAAGCCATAGAGTTCAAACGGTGGTCCTAGACTGCTATGGTAAAACTGAATGGGAAAAAGCTGGAGTGAGGAGAACTCTGCAGATTAGCAAGGCCTGCACCAGAGGTGGGCATTGGCAACTATTTTATTTAATAATATTAATAATAATATATTAATGCATTATATGTCCCTGCAAAGAAACCCTGTCCTTTTATAATATTAATAATAATAATAATATATTAATGCATTATATCTCCCTCCAAAGAAACCCTGTCCTTTAATAATATTAATAATAATATTAATAATAATATATTAATGCATTATATCTCCCTGCAAGGAATCCAAGGGAAATGTTGCCCCTTGATTTGCCTGTGCTTAAAACAGTGTCAGTCCTGTTTCCCTGCTTTGCCTACTTTAGAACTACTAACGGACTACTGTAACACCCTTTACATCGGCCTGCCCTTGTCAGTGATCTGGAAACTAAAGCTCGTCAGAATGCCGCTGCCCGACTTCTCACTGGGACCCCAGTGAGGTGTCACATAACACCTATTCCCCTGCAGCTCCATTGGCTTCCAGTCGAGCACCGGATCACCTCCAAGGTGATGGTGTTAAACTTAAAGGCCTTGCATGGTCTGGGGCGGCTGTATCTGAGGGACCGTCTCCTCCCCTACCAACCCCAGAGGTCACTTCAATCTGAACAAATGAACCTCCTGGAAGTGCCAACTTTTAAAGCAATTTGCCTCACATCGACCCGGCGCAGAGCCTTTTCTGTAGTGGCGCCGTCAATCTGGAACACCCTTCCAAGTGATGTGCGGGCCTTGCAGGATCTACTCTGTTTCCGCAAGGCCTGCAAGACCCGCCTTTTCCGGCTCGCCTTTGATCGCTAAGCTGGAAAACCTTTATCGGTCTAGTTTAATATGTTGTTTTTACTCCTGTGATGCTTTTATATGTTTGTCGGCCGCTCCGAGCCCTCGGGGAGGGAGTGGCCGCGTACAAGTCCAAACAATAGTCCTGTTTCCCTGCTTTGCCTACTTTAGAACTACTAACGAATTTCGTTAGTAATTACGTAACATTTTAGAAATTTTTGGAATTTTTTTTGTAAGTCTTTCTATTACTAATCAAACCTCCCCCCCCCAATTAGATTTTCGATTCCCTATTTTTGGGTTCTAAACCATGCCTGCTGGTTACACAACATAGCATCTTATACAATGGTTGAGTTGCAGAAACATTTGAAAATCACACTCTTGACAGAACAGGCCTCCCCCACGATCGCCTACAGACCCACCACCAAGACCCTACGCGTGGAAGGCCATCAGGCTCATGGGCCACGAGGGATCCAGTGCGGATGTGCCCACAGAGATCTCCTTTGGTTTTAAAAGAAGAAGGCATGAGGCGGAGGGGGAAGCCCCTCCATGGCATTCCATCACCCAGATTAAACCCCGTCCACGGGACCAAGCCAACGCACTCCATTTCCGCTGGGGCTCCCCTTCTGTAGCTCTTCTTCTGTATCCTCACCATGTTTGCGTTTTGTAATTGCGTCGTAAACCGCCTGGAGGCGCTGGGAGAGGCGGGAAAGAAATGAGCCAACCTTGAGGCCGTCACTGGTTGGCTGCGTGCCAGTAGATTGAGGGTGAATCCGGCAAAGACGGAGACACTGTGGCTGAGCCGCCCGGTGGGTGGGGAGGCCCGACTGCCTGGCTTGGATAGCGAGGAATTATGCCCGACATCCTCAGTTAAGAGCTGTGGGGTTGTTTTAGACCCGTTGCTGTCGATGGAGGCCCAGGTCTCCACCGTCAGCAAAACTGCTTTTTTCCACCTGCGGCAAGTGAGGTGTCTGGCCCCCTACCTATCCAGAGACGACCTGGCCGCAGTGCTCCAAGCCACGGTCATCTCGAGACCGGACTACTGTAACACCCTTTACATCGGCCTGCCCTTGTCAGTGATCTGGAAACTAAAGCTCGTCCAGAATGCCGCTGCCCGACTTCTCACTGGGACCCCAGTGAGGTGTCACATAACACCTATTCTCCTGCAGCTCCATTGGCTTCCAGTCGAGCACCAGATCACCTTCAAGGTGATGCTGTTAAGCTTCAAGGCCTTGCATGGTCTGGGGCGGCTGTATCTGAGGGACCGTCTCCTCCCCTACCAACCCCAGAGGTCACTTCGATCCGAACAAATGAACCTCCTGGAAGTGCCAACTTTTAAAGCAATTTGCCTCACATCGACCCAGCGCAGAGCCTTTTTTGTAGTGGCGCCGTCAATCTGGAACACCCTTCCAAGTGATGTGTGGGCCTTGCAGGATCTACTCTGTTTCCGCAAGGCCTGCAAGACCCGCCTTTTCCGGCTCGCCTTTGATCGCTAAGCTGGAAAACCTTTGTCGGTCTCGTTTAATAGGTTGTTTTTACTCCTGCGATGCTTTTATATGTTTGTCGGCCGCTCCGAGCCCTCGGGGAGGGAGTGGCCGCGTACAAGTCCAAACAATAGTAATAAATAAATAAATAATGATTGTGATTATTTTCCGGCGGCCCTTGCTCCCCGTGGGGGGCCTAGTCCCGCCCCCTTCCTCGCCCACGGCCCGGAGGGGGGGGGGGCTCCCCTCGTTAGGGAAGTGTTGGGAAGTTGCTGAAGTGCGAAATGAGCCTGCCAAGCGCTCGTTGTCCTAATTAAACTGTGACAAGGGGAGTGACAAGGGGCAGTGGAGGGGAAACAAGGGGCGCAGTGTTTGGGAATCAGCCTTAAGCTGGGAAGGCCTTTTGTCCCTGGAACAAAAGCACTTGTTTGCATGTGTTAAAGTCCATTAAATTTTATCAGGCCCAGGTGCAACCGCAACGACCCCCGGCCTGTCCCTCTCCGGCCCCCCACGCCTCATCGGAGAGAGAGAGAGAGAGAGACCCAAAGGCCCAGGAAGCCCCACATCAAAGCGGCCAATGCTTTGCTCCGGGGTGAATGGCTGTGGCTGTTTCTGCCAGCCGGACAGCCGCATGGGCTCGGGCCAGGGGTGCCACCCGCAGATTGGGTGAATGAGGAAGGAGTCAGGGGGGAGCCTTCTTCGTTCACACGGCCGGCCGGCCATAATGCAATAGTTCCAAACGGGGATGGGAAGAGCAGCCGGGCAAGGCCTCGCCGCTACCACATATCATGCAGCAAAAGGCTATTTTGAAAGCAAAGGTGAATGGAATGCGCGGCCGTGTCTCCACCTACGAACCCATGCGTTCTCTTTGATCTTCCGGAGAGGCCCTTCTCTCACTCCAGCCTCCATCGCAAGCGCGACTTGTGGGGACGAGGGAGAGAGAGGGCCTTCTCTCTGGTGGCTCCTCAGCTCTGGAATTCGCTCTCCAGAGGGATCAGGCAAGCCATCACCCTGGCCATCTTCAGGAGGAGCCTGAAAACGTGTCTGTTCCCGCGTGCCTTCAATGACTGAATGTCGGAGAATTCCTGACCAAACTGCGCGTATAAGGCGGCCCTCAGAAGCACTTTGTTTCCTGATGTTCTGATTGTATAATGTTGCATTGTTTGTTTATATTGTTTTGTATTTTATGTACTTTTAATGTATCTTGTGTTATCTTGTGTAACTGTACTGATGGGCGTGGCCTCATGTAAGTCGCCCCGAGTTTCCTTGGGGAGATAGATGGATGGTGGCGGGGTATACATAAAGTTTAATAATAATAATAATAATAATCTCTCTATATAATAAAGTGGAATGTTTGTATGTATGTTTGTATGTATGTATGTATGTGGCAGTGTTCTGATTGGCTCCCGGCCTCTACATTCTGACAACATGATTGGTTGCCAGTGAGGGAGTATTTGCATAACGCCTCTAATTGGCCAGCCAACACGAACATTCCAACACTCTAATCTGGCAGAGGTGGGTAAGGCAAAGGCCTGAGGCAGTCAGCCATGGTGGGAGTTTCAGACCAAAACACTTTGCGCACCCCAACAATGACAGAACAAGACCAAAATTGGCACACAAAACCCCCAAGACCCACTTTACATCCTGGTGCAGTTTGGAGGAGGGCAGACCATGCGTGATGGGACTTTAAGTACCTCCAATCACTTCCCCAGACTGCTGCAACCCTCATCCACTGACTGATCAAGACCACACTTGGCACACAGAGCCCCACTTTACATCCTGGTGCAGTTCGGAGGAGGGCCCTTGAAGTACCTCTGCAACCCTCATCCAAGACCAAACTTGGCACACAGAGCCCTCATGACCCACTCTACATCCTGCTGCCGTTTGAAGGAGGATGGACCATGGATGATGGGACTTTCAGTACCTTCACTCACCTTCCCAGACTGCTGCGACCCTCATCCAATGACTGATCAAGACTAAACTTGGGACACAGACCACTCTCCTGAGCCCCAGGCACCGTGGGCACTTGCTGCCCATTGGGGCCTGGGCCCAGGGCCCTCAGTCAGCGCCCATAGCCAAGGCGGCCCAGGCCTCGTTATGCCCAAGGCCATGGTCACGCAGAGGAGCCCCTTGCCCCAAGTGGCAACATCACGCTTTGCTGTTTGGGGGTGGGGGGTGAGAGGTTTTCATGCCATGGGGGAGGAACCTGTAGGTACGGAAGGCCAGTGGAATTGCCATCTGTCTATCCATCTCTCTCTCTATCCATCTATCTGCCTATCTTTCTATCTACTCTTATCTAATGAGCTATCAATCATGCCGGGGGGGACGACGGGATGGGACCTGTAGGTACAGAGGACCCATTGAGCTGCCCTCCCTCCCTCCCTCTGCCTGCCTATCTCTAGCTATCTAGGATCTACCTATGTGCCTGCCTACCTAGCCATTCATACCAGCATCATCTATCTATCTATCTATCTACCTATTTGCATATCCATCTATCGATCTTACCTATTGATCAGTCTACCTGCCCCTGCTTGCCTATTTCTCTTATTCATCTATTTCCCTATCTATCTATCCGTTTATCTCTCTCTCTTATCTATTGACCTGTCTATGTATTTATGTTGCCTGTCTGCCTATCTCTCGTATCTCTATCTACCTGCCTATTTCTCTTGTCTATCTATCCACCTGCCTACCTACTAGGGTTGCCATTTTTTGATATAAGAAATAAGGGACATTTATGGGATTTTCCACAAAAATAAGGGACACTTCATTAAAATCTTGAAACTCAAACACTAGGTAGGAATAGTTTTATTAACAGAATAAGATAATGATTGAAACTCACAAAAGAAACCGACTTACACCCTCTTAACAGGACATGGGATGTTTCTGCGTGTTTCGTCATGCAGAAAAAACATTATTAGAACTCCCTAATTTTCTCCATCTGTATTTAGTACTTGGCTTTGCTGACTTTAAAAGCGCACTGTCTAAACATTAAAATAAAATAAATTTTATAAGACAGTACATCTTCAGGATTATTATGTCAATAGTTAATGGTATAGTATAGTATGGGATACACAGCACTGTATAGTATTGGGATGCACAGCTAGGCCTATTTTAAGAGTAACTCTCAAGCAACCAGAAACAATCTTTATCCAACGTGATCCAACGTTCCCCTTGGGTAACGGTTAATTAGTCTGCTGTACTTTGAAAAAGTCCTGTATGGCCTCTTCCTTCCAACGGGGACGCAGGCTGCCCTGCGAGTTGGAATCCCCGGGCAGGCATTGCCGTGGAAACCGCAGCGCGCACCTTCCTCTGGCCAACCCCGCCCAGTCCTGTCCTGCTAGTCAAAAATAAGGGACAGGGCCTGAAAATAAGGGACACACATTTTAGGGCCAAAATAAGGGGCGTCCCTTAGAATCAGGGGCATATGGCAACCCTACTACCTACCCAATCTATTGGCGGATGGATCTGCCCCTGTGCCTTCTTCTCCCTCTGTCTGTCTTCTCCGACCTGCCCACCAGCCTCGGGGGTCTTCCCCTGCCCGCCTGCCTGCTCACCTGCCTGGCCGCGCTCTCCCTCTGGCGCTGCCCTACTCCGGCGGGGGCGGGGCCTGGGCGGGGCTTCCCTGCGGGCGGCCAATGGGGAGCGCGGGCGAGGGCCGGCTGCCCGGGAGCGGCGCCTTCTTAAAGGGCCAGCCGGGCGCGGCCGGGCCGGGCTGGTGCGTGCTGGGCGCCCTCTCCGCCTCTGCCTGCCTGCCTCGCTCCCTGCCCGGCGGCGCCTCTCCTCCTCGGCGGCATGTCTGCGGCGCTGAACGGGACCCTGCCCAACGGGCAGCCCGAGAAGGAGGAGGAGGAGGAGGGGGCCCCGTCTCCGGCCCCGCCGCCGCGCCCCCTCCGCAGCCTCCAGGTCCGCTTCACGCAGGTAAGCAGCGCCGCGCGCCTCCAGCCGCCGCCTCTCCCGCTTGCCTTGGGCGCCCGCTCCTGCCGCCGGCTCTTGGGAGTCCTTCGGGCGGGAGTTGGAGTCCCAAAGCCCGTCCTCGCCCCCGAGAGCCCCCCTCCCCCGCTCCCTCCCTCCCCGGCAGAGGCTCCTCTTCGAGCCGGGAGAGGCCCCGTGGCGGGCCGGGCAGGAGGAGCCCCGGCCCAGCCAGACCGAGCGGCGAGTCCGCAAGAGCAAGCCCTGCTCCGAGGAGTTGGGAGAGGAGCCCAGCCCCGTTCTGCCGGCAGGAGAGAGGAGCGCCGGCCGGGGAAGGTCAGGCTGCAGGTCCCTCAGGGCGGGCGCCCGGCCCTCCAGCCCACGCTCCTGCTCCTCCGGGGCCCTCTCTCTCGCCCTTCGCCCTTCCCCATTCCCCCAAGGCACCCAAGGACTCGCAGGACCCCGGCGGGCTACCGCCTCGCCCCATCCACGCCGCAGGCGCCAGGCAGTTGGGCCGCGCTTCCCCTGCCCCGGCAGAGAGAGAGGGGGGGGGGGAGCTCTAGTTGGGCAGCCAAGGCGCCGGACCTTGCACAACTACAACTCCCAGCCTGAAAGTGCCCGTCTTCTCTTGGTGCGGGTGTGCCCCATGTTGAGATGGGGGAAATCTACCCCGGGCGAGGGGAGTTGCTCTAGAATCCTGGGAGTTGCAGTTTTACGAGGTCCTTGGTACCTTTATTGTGTAAGGCGCCCAGAGCACCTTTCGTGGAGGGCCACTCGTCAGAAATACAGTTAGCTAGTTAGTTAGTTCTCAAATGGCCCATCCTTTCCAAAGGGCAGGCAGTTCAGGGGCCTCTTGGCTGGCACTGGCGGGTCCGTCCACACGGGAGAAGGAACACCGCTTGGTACCACTTGGCTCAATAATAATAATAATGATAGAAGGGGGGGGTGTTTCCCTTGCCCGCCTTTCCTCGCGGCTCAAGGCGGGTGAGGGCAGCACTCAAACATAAGCAAGCAGCACATCATCATTAGAAAACACACCATGTGTATGTAATGCTATGGGATCCTGGGAGTTGTAGTTTTACAAGGCCTGGGAGCATTTTCTGCCAGTTATTGCTGCAAACCCATGCTCCCATTATTATTATTATTACTATATTTACCCCCCCCCCCGAGCCCTCCCCCCCGGGGTGTTGAGAAGGGCGGGGTAAAAATACTGTAAATAATAATAAATATTTTAATATATAATATATCTATATGCACACACATATTATTATTGTATTTCTTTGTTTATATGTATGTATGCCCTCCTTTGTCTCACCAAAGGGGTATAAATAAATATAAACACATGGCGCTTGACGCCATAGAAGGTTTTTGAGTTATTGTCTTAATCGGTATGGTAATACCCGTGGGCTGCCCCCCTGGGTGCCTGTGTGGGGGCGCCCCGAGTCCCCTTGGGGGGGGGAGAAGGGTGGGATAGAAGTATAGGTAATCAATAATAAATACATAGTTCACAGCCATGTGTCTCAGCTGTGCTTCCAAAGCGCCAGGGAGCTCGGTCCATGTCCTTGCACCGGGATGCAACCAGGAAAAATAGAGCCTTGGAAACACACACATTCCGGATGGCCTTGAGACCTCTCTGTCCCAGCCAATGCCTTGGACATCTGTCCAGCTGGCCTCGGGTGAATGTTGGGCTCTGCGTGGATAACCTGTCCCTTTCCCTCCTTTAATTAGAAATGTGTCTCCTGCCTATTTGTTTTGCATTCACTGCCCTTCCTCGGCTAGACATTTGGGATGAAAGATCCTACGTAACAGGATCCATCAATCCGGCCTCTCAATACATTGTAGTCTTTCCAAAGTTGTCTTTTTGTTGCCCTCAAAACACGGAAAACGAGCATAGGTTTGAAAGGTCATAGGTCATGTTTCCATTGTGGGGCTATTACACTTATTCATTGATGTATAGACCACAGCTCTTCCTTTAGAGCAAAACAACAACAGCAGCAACACATGTCCTTTCTGTCCTGCCTCTCTTCATGTCTCTCTTCATGGAACCCCAGATGTCTCGGCGGTGGCCAGGGGAGCTTTTGCACAGTTAAGACTCGTGCGCCAGCTGCGCCCGTACCTTGGGAAGTCTGATCTGGCTACGGTCGTCCACGCTCTGGTCACGTCCCAAATAGATTACTGCAATGCACTCTACGTGGGGCTGCCTTTGATGACAGTTCGAAAACTGCAATTAGTCCAACGGGCGGCAGCCAGACTACTAACGGGAGCTACATACAGGGAGCATACCACCCCCCTGTTGTGTCGGCTCCACTGGCTGCCTGTCCATCTCCGAGCTCAATTCAAAGTGCTGGTTTTGACCTTTAAAGCAATATATGGTTCTGGCCCAGCTTACTTGTCCGAACACATCTGCCACTACGTCCCACCTCGTGATCTAAGATCATCCGGGAAGGCCCTGCTCTCGCTCCCGCCTACTTCTCAAATTCGGTTGGTGGGGACGAGAGAGAGGGCCTTCTCGGTGGTGGCTCCCCATATGTGGAACGCGCTCCCAAGCGACATACGATCGACCCCATCCCTCCTGGCATTCAGGAAAGGAGTGAAATCCTGGTGATGGGACCAGGCGTTTGCACAGTAGCATGATACAGCACTTTAGATGGGATTGAAATGGCAAACTGATGGACAAGACCCAATGCTTCTATTACGGACGGAATACTGTTTTTAACCTATGTGAATGTATGTGATGTATTTTAATGCTAATTGTATTTTAATTGTATTTTAATGTTAACTGTATTTAATGTATTTTAATTCTTGACTGTTTGTGGTTTTGTATTATATGTTTACTGTGTTTTGGGCATCGAATTGTTGCTGTTGTTGGGCCGCTCTGAGTCCCCTCTCCCTCGGGGGTTGAGAAGACGCGGGGAAGAAATGGTGGAAATTAAATAAATGAATAAATGTCTCAAAACGGGTTACAACAGTTGTAACGTATCACCATGACATGCATGCAATAAGATGGATCTATCAAAAGACAGGGCTTGATCAGACAGATATTGATCTACGTGGTGGTTCAAGGATTCAAATGCAATAGGATTGAACGCCAATTTAAGATCTGCGGGTGTCCCAGCAAAGAGCAGCACTGGGAGGAGGGAGTGGAGACACTGGGTCGCTGTGGGTTTCCTGGGCTGTGTGGCCATCTTCCAGAAGCATTATTATTATTATCATTATTATTATGTGTATTTATCCCCCGCTTTGTCTCCCTAAAGGAGAGTTCGGTATTGCTTTCAGAGGTCAACCTAAGCTTCCCATAAGAACTTGCCCAAACTTGTCTAGACGCAAGTACGCAGTCTCTCTGGAAATCTCGTTCCGTATGGCATTGAACCATCTGGTTTTTACGTATTGGTTTGCTTGTCCTATATATATGGGGAAGGCCTATGGTCTGAGCATCACATAAACTGAGACGACTGAAAAGAAAAACAATGCGTTCAGGTTCCCTTAGGTGAATTTACCCATTTCCTAACATTGTGAAACTACTATGTACCTGGAGAAGAGAGCAGGAGAGCAGGCTTCGTAGTAACAACAACCCACAACTTTCCATAAGATGCATCGCCCTGTGTTTCCGCTGGCCGAGCCATGTTCGCCTGGGTTTCCTGTGCTTCTTATGGGGGCGAAGTTGGCAAACTTTTTTAAAATCTGTCTAATTTCCATATTGGAAGGAAACGCCATTTTGAAATAAGCCCGTTCTTATCGGGTGAGGCCGGCGGCGTTTCAGCAGGGGTCGACCCATGTGTTTTTATGCACGGCTCCCTCGTGAACTTGGAGGATCTCCCCCCTTACCCATGTTGCGTGCCTTTGACGGAAGACGGAAGCGGAGGCCGTGTTTGCAGGGAGGCCTTCAGGCCTTTGCCAGATATATATTCTAGGAATCCGCCCCGTATTACCTCGACATAATTTCTGTTCATCCATCCCCCTCAGCATTTTATTTCACGAGTCAGTTTACTGTTTGCGGCAGGGGTTTGTTTGGGTTTTTTGTTTTGTTTTTGCAACGAACGCAACGCCCGCCTTCTTCCGCTCTGCAAATGCCGTCGGGGCTCTTTGCCTGCATTTCGCAAGGTTTACCGCAGAGGTGGGAGTTGTGCGCTGCTCCAGATGTTGGCCTGCAATTCCCAGTCGCCGTAAGCAAGCCACCCTTCTTCCTCCACAGCTGGGGAGCCACGTCATTCCCTCTCCTGGGTTGTGATTATTGTTGTATTTATTGATACCCTGCATGTGTATAAGCATGCATGTGTCTCAAGTGCAAAAAGGGAGGAGGAGGAGCAGCAGGTGCCGCGAGACGGGTCCGGCGTAATGGAACTCCCGGCAGGAACGCTTCTTCCGCAACAACTGTAAAAACACGGGTGGGATTGCAAGCATCTTCGGTTACCAACTCGGCGGCTCCTTTGCCGCTGCTGGAGGCAGATAGATCTCCGGGATTCATGCCTGCCTCGAATGGCTCGTGCGTGCAGGCGCTTTGCACGCTGGCCTCTGAAAGAAGGAGGAAGGCCTTGTCGCTTTGGCCACTTGCAACCCAGTCCGGGGCTGATTTAACCTTTTGGAAATATTATATTGGATTAAAAAGTATTATTTATCTATTTATCTATTTATTATTTTGATGGATATACCGCCCCCCTTCCCACAAAAGCTCAAGATAAAAATAACATGATCACAACGGTAATTTAAAAACATAGTAAAAACAATATGGACAGAATATGGAGGTAAACGCCTTATTATTGTAATAATAACAATAATGTTTTGGGAATAAATAATAATAATTTTTGTATATTTGTATATTTTTAATTCTGTGCTCGTGTTTTTAGGTCCAGCTGCTTTGAGTCCCCTTTGGGGTATAAATACATATAATAATAATATATAATAAATGTAATAACAATTTATAATAATAATAATGTTCTTGAACTTCTTCCGAGGCCTTTCCTCCCAGTTTTCAAATGGGGAAACTCCTCAAATTAAAAATATATCCCAGACAGGACGGGCCATGTGATTTTGCTGCCCAAAGTTTGGAAGGAATGCTTTGTAAATGCGCAATGTGTCGGGTCTCTGCCCACCTTGGAAGTCATGGATTGCAAAGGGGTGATGTGTAGTATTTTTGCACGCATGCTTATAATCCAAAAGGATTTATTTATTTTATTATTTATTTTATTATTTATTTATTATTCAGGCTTCTATGCCGCCACTCCCCGAGGGCTCGGAGCGGCTTACAACACAGAAAATAGGTAACATAGTCAGATGACTCCAAATACAATGAGTAAACACACAGTATAAGAAAAGTATAAAACCACATTCAAATGCCACATTCAAAAACAGGTGGGTTTTGAGGCCCTGCGAAAAGAGAGCAGATTTGCAGCATGCTCTTTGCGTTTGAATTCTAATTGTATGCTGTTGAGATGGTTGGCCCTATGGATTATTTCCCGTCATTGGTGATCACTGGGTAGCCATTTGAGACTCTTTTCTATCCCAGACCTGCAGCTGGAGGATCTCTCCTCGTATTATGTATTTATTTACTTACTGTATTTCTCGACTCGGAAGGGGGCTCAAGGCGGCCGACGGCGGAGGCAAAATTCAATGCCTTAAACAATTCAACAATTAAATAACATTTAGTTAAAAATCTAAATGAGGTCAAAAGCCATTAACTCAAAAACCATCCCAGTTACAGCCATGAAATCACGTTATCCACAATCAAGTACCCAAGAATTGAGAATTGAGAACATTTTAAAATTATTCCACTTGCACGATAGTTCCTTTTTGTGGCCTTGGGATCATAACAGATACTACAATCCAACTATCCATGGCTATCTATCTATCTATCTATCTTCAAACCTTGATGTTGCCATTTTTATATAAGGGACATCATTCTACTTCGCTATGGTCTCTAATGGGACTTGAAGCTCCGTGGGTTTTGGGATCTATGGGTGCCCTGTAACTAAACTCCAATGAGCATTAAAGGCAGGCTGTATTTTACCTTTTCCTAAAGCTTTCCCATCAGTTCGGCTTTGCAAAGGTCGAGGTACTTCTCCAGTTTTCAAGCCAAAGCATCTCTTGCTTTCCGATGATCATAATGCTTCCAAAACAATGGGGGTGGGGTGGGGGGTGGGTTGCCCTACCATCACTCCCTGCCGTTTGGCTGAGTTGTGTCCCACTCCGCAAATCTTAGTATTCTTTAATTTTAGATCTAAATTTCAAACTATTGCACTGCCTTGACCGGTCTGTTGGCCGGGAATCCCATCGTAGAGGGCCATCTCCACACTCTTATCAATGCGTTTCCATGCACAGTGGATAACACTATGTAACAGCAGTTGAAAATGTATTTATTTTATTTACAGTATTTTTGCCCCGCCCTTCTCTTTCTCACACACACACACACCTGGGGGGGACGGGGGGACGGGACTCAGAGCGGTAAATGTCTGTTCTTGGTTTGAAAGTGGTATTTCTAATTAATTGTGTGATAATTACTTTGAAAGTAGTTGTTCTGCTCCAGAAAATGTGTTGTGGCACTGGTGTTGCCACATCCCCACATTGGAACATTGTTTTAATGGTGATGAATGTACATGTTTTAATATTAACTGTATTTTAATGTATTGAATTCTAGGTGTATTTTAATGTATTTTAATTTTAACTGTTGTTTACTATGTATTGTGTGGCATCGAATTGTTGCCGTCTGTTAGGTCAAGACTGAGTCCCCCCTCGGGGGTTGAGAAGTAGCGGGGTATAAACACTGGAAATAATAAATAAATAAATAAATTTGGGGGTTTTTTGGCTGCCACAAATTAGGTTGCGATTGGTTGTTGCTCAATGATAAGAAATTCATTGGCAAGCAAGAGCGAAATGTGCTCTCGCAGCAACAACGTCGTTGCAGTTTAATAAACAACTTCCATGTTTTTATTTATTTATTTATTACTTTGGACTTCTATGCCGCTGAACTCCATACGGCTCGCAGCGGCTTACAAAGCCAAGAGGCAACAAATAACATAATCATGAATAACAAACAAGACAATACACAATCAAAAGGAGTGGGAGAGGGGAACAGGTCAGGGTTCGGGACACAGCAAAGATGATCCGGGGCCTAGGCTGGACCCACTAAACCATCAAAGGATGGGAGGCTGGGGGGTCTTGGGAAAAATCCCCCGCTGGCCATCAGAAAAGCGTGAGGGCCGGTTTCCTCCGTCCCGTGGCCTGGCAGAAGGAGCCAGGCATAATGGAGAGATGTTATTTATCGGCCTTAGATGGGGCCGACAGCAGCGCTCGAAGCCCGAGCCCCAAAAGGTTCTCGGGCGAAAAAATCGCCTGGGCCTGGGCTCAGGGGCGGAGGGCTTCACCCCTTCTTGGTGGCTGGCCGAGCGTGCGGGGGGTCCAAGGAGTCGGTGGCTCTGGCGCTGGAGGTCTCTGGCGGGGATTAAAGTATTATAATATAATTCCATTATATTATTATAATATATGACACTATGATATTTGTTCCTGGGTTATCAATGAGTAATAGTCATAGTGTGATATATTATAGTAATAGAATAATATAATGGAATTATAATAATAAAATACATTTACTATAATAATCTAATATAAAGTGCTGCAGGGCGATGTCCGTCTTGCAAAGGCAAAGTTTTGGCAGTTTAATACACTTTCTCCATGTTTTGATGATAGAACCGATTAGGAAACGGCATTGATAACCTAGGAACAAACATTTCCTATTTATTTATTTATTTATTTACTCCATTTCTATACAGCTTTTCTCAGCCTACGGGCCACTCAAAGCGGTTTACAGTAGCAAAAATTGAATGCTTATACATAATTAAACAATTTTAAACAATTAAAATCATAGCATCAATATATAAACATACAAAAATGAGTTATGTTGTATTGATTATGTATGTAACACCTAGGGGTTTGATTCGGCAGTGTAACAAATATTGGAACATAGATGGATAGTGATTCAAAAGACTCAAGCGGTTCAGAATGCAGCCGCCAGACCACTCACGCGGGCACCTATGAGACACCACACAGCACCGGTGTTGCCACATCTCCACTGGCTCCCAAATGAACACGGGGCTTCCTATAAGACAAGACACTGGTCTTAACGTTCAGGGCTATTCACGGTCAGGGTCCTAAATATCTCTGGGATCGCCTCTCATACGTTTGCCACCAAAACCCCCCAAGACCGGCCCAGGAAAACGTTCCGCACATTCCCGGCCCCAGGGAAGCACGCCTAGACTCCACAAGGCGTCGGGCCTCTTCGGTCCTGGCTCCAGCCCTGTGGAACCCCTTGCCCCCATATGTTAGAGCCATGCCTGATTGGCGGTCATTCACCCAAGCTCTTAAAACCTGGCTCTTTGCTAAAGCTTTTAACGTGTAATGATGTGATGATATACTGTATATGTATGTTTTATGGCTGTGGTCAGTCGCTCGGAGCACTCCGGTGGAGAGCGACTCATGAAATGATAAATTGATTGATTTTGCCTTGTTAACTGGCGGGAATTAATGCTCCGTCAACGGACCCATTGGATTTCGTCCAGTGAGACATGGTGCCATCTTTCTGCAAGAAAATGGTTTCCAGGCCAAAGAGTCAGTGGGTTCTTGCAAAATGCCGAAGTCCAGTTGTCGCGTGTTGGAAGCAAGCCATTGCATTTCGTATCAGGGCATCCCAAGGCGCTCCGAATTACACCGGATGCTGTGGAAATCTTTTTCCGGGGAAAGCTCTTCTCTCCCAGAGTGCCGCTAACTCACTTCCGCTTGGAAGTGTCTTCTGCACTTTCCCCATTTTAAAGAAGAGCTCGAAGTAGCGTTTTGCCCAATGCCCAGTGATGGGTGTGGGTGTCTGCTTTGGAGAGGACTATGGATGCGCTGTAATGCCTGTATTTTATTTGCCTCGCTTGTCAATAACCCTTCTATGTTTAGGTTTTCTGATATAATGGGGTGGCTCGTCTCTTTTTCACCCCCTTCCCGTGGATGTTGTGTTTCTCGCGCTTGACGTAGTTGATGGCTCTTACTGATGGTTGAGAAGCATCAAGTGACGTCACAACAGATGCCGTGGCGTCCACAAAGGATTGGTCATTACTTTAAAAAAACACCTGCTTTTATGATGTAATAAATAATAATTATTATTATTATTCAATGCCCCCAAAAGAAAGCAGAGCAACTATGAATGGCACACTTTCCAAGGGTTGCGCCCCACTCTTTGAGAACAAGGGGCCCTCAATGCCTGGGATATTTGCCAGGAAAAGGCTGGTTGCAGAAGAGGGTTGGCCCTCCTGTCGACAGAGCCAGCCGCCCACGGCTTGAATTTCCAAAATTCCCTAACGCGGTGTTCCTCAACCTTCCGAATGCCGCGACCCCTTAATACGGTTCCTCATGTTGTGGCGACCCCCAACCATAAAATTATTTTTGTTGCTAGTTTATAACTGTAATCTTGCTACTGTTACGAATTGTAATGTAAATATCTGATATGCAGGATGTATATTCTGGACCAAATTTGGCTCAAATACCAGATACACCCAAATTTGCATTCTGGTGAGGGGGGGGGAATTGATATTGTCATTTGGGAGTTGTAGTTGCTGGGAGTTATAGTTCACCTACAATCAGAGAGCATTCCGAACTCCACCAATGGGGGAATTGAACCAATCTTGGCACACATGACCAACAGAAAATACTGGAAAGGTTTAGTGGGCATTGACATTGAGTTTTTGGAGTTGTAGTTCACCTACATACAGAGAGTGCTGTGGACTCAAACAATGATGGATCTGAACCAAACTTGGCACAGATATTAAGTATGCCCAAATATGAATACTGGTGGAATTTGGGGGAAATAGGCATTGGCATTTGGGAGTTCTAATTGCTGGGATTTATAGTTCATCTACAATCAAAGAGCCCTCTGAACCCCACCAATGATAGAATTGGGTCAAACTTCCCACACAGAACCGCCATGCCCAACAAAAATACTGTGTTTTCTGATAGTAATTGGTGACCCCTCTGACACCCCCTCATGACCCCCTGAGGGGTCCCGACCCCCAGGTTGAGAAACACTGCCCTAAAGCAAACCTTGATTTTGCCATTTTATATCAGGGGACACTATTTGGCACAACCTTGCCTACAATGGGACTTATAGCACCCAGGGGTTCAGGCATCCCCAGCAGGTACGAAGGGCCCGTTGTAACTGGTGCAACGAGGTCTCCCTGAGCCATGCTTTTGGGAAGGCTTGCACCTTCCTTAGGATTCTTCAGTTCCAAGCAGATATATTATGTAAGCATGCCCCTTGGTAGAGACGGTATGTGCGGAGGAGGCAGAATTTCAAGTTGCATTCTGTGGCTGGAAGTTGACTATTACGATGGCCCTGCCTTCTGCGATGCCCCTGGAAGCTCGGAGGCGTGCATGGGATAATAGTCTGGACACCCTTTTCGGCACAATGGCAAGCCTGCTTCCAGAACAAGAGTTACCCAATTATTGTTGACCCAATGCTTGGGACTCCAGTCCCACAGCCAGTGTGGCCATTATTAACACTATGTGACAAAAATGGGGGGAGGGATCTGTTTCTGGTTTGAAAGTTATTTTCTGCTCAACCGCGCAAGGCTTCCTTTGGAGGTGGTGGTTCTGCTCCAGAAACGTGTTTGTGGCTGAACTGGGTTGAGACTCAATGAGGAGATACTCATTGACCAACTAGAGCAAAATGGGCTGCAGAAGGATGTCCTTCCCACACAAACAAGGTCATGGCAGTTTAGCAAACTTGTCCCATGTTTTGAGGATAGGACCAATTAGGGAATGACGTTGATAACCCAGGACCAAAAACCACGTTGCATTGTGTCGTCAGAGATCTGAAGTTCAAAGCATTCAGGGAGCGAAATGTTTAGCTATTGGTTTGTTGATTGATCGTCCTTCCGAACCTGAGGAGATGAAGGGACGCCCCATGAAACGCTCCTGCGAAGAAGTCCCTGCTCACAGAAAACTAGCCGCTCAGGAAGAGAAGGGTTCCCCGCGTGTCCCTAACAATGCCTTGCCTTCCTCTCTCTTTCTAGATCTTCATTAACAACGAGTGGCACGAGTCGAAGAGCGGGAAGAGGTTCCCCACCTTCAACCCTTCAAAGGGAGAGAAGATCTGCGACATCGAAGAGGGGGACAAGGTCTGTTCTTGCTTGATCAGGAAAGCATGCGCTAGGATGCACGGTTGTGTGGGAAGGAGACCTCGGCTCGAGAGCTGGCTTGTCTTTCTGTCTGAAATGAGGCCAAGCAGACTTCCACGGCTCAATACCGTGGAATCATGTTGTCGTTTTCCAAGGTCTTTCGCCTTCCCTGCGCAAGAGTGCCAGTGTCTCTCCGAACGACAGCTCTGGCGATCCCGTAGCATTGAGCCATGGCAGTCCAAGTTGTGTCAAACTGCAGCCGTTTCCTCAGTGTAGAGCAGTGGTTCCACACCTGTGGTCCATGGACCACCTGTGGCCCGCAAGAATTAAAATATGGTCTGTGGCCTTACCGACACTACTCTGTTGCCTCGAAACCAGCGCAACTGGTCTCGCGAAACCCTTTCCTAGTGCCGAGGCAACGGGGATGCCGAGAGGGGAGAGGGTGACAACCCATGAAAGACTACTACGATCCCACCAACTCTAGGTGATTAAATATGGTTTTCTGTGGGCGAGCAGATGGTGACGACTGGGTGGCATATGTTCTGTATCAGAAACTAGAGCTGATGTGGTCTGTCCAATGCAGTTTCCCCAAATAACCAAACCAATCTAAAGTTGACCAAAAACTGATTCCTCACCCTTTTGGTGCTAATGTTGGAGACGGAGGGGTCCCTGGTCAACCAAAGGTTGGGAGCCACTGGTGCCGAGGCGCCCTCCTTTCCCAGGCAAGCCACACTCCGTTTGGCAGAGACCGGGCACCACGGCCGCCCTCCTCTCCTCTCCAGGTCGCCAGCCGTGCTGCATTCCGCTCCTTTGCGCCTGGTGGCAGCTGCGGTCAGTGGGTCCAGCCTCTCCCCCGCTCTCCCCCACCCCAAGTTGTTGTCGCTCTGGGTATCACAGCCCCCGTGTAAGGGAACACTGATGGCACACCAGGCGGATTAAGGCAGGAATTCCAGCCTCGCCCGTAGCCCCCTCCTCGGAGCGTGGTTTTGCTTTGGATCTCCCCGTAATTAATGCAACCCAAGACTTTGCTTTCCATTGAGAAACCTCAGCCAAGTGTTTCCATGCGTGCAAATGGAATGGCTGTGAAATACCTCAAACCACATGGCTGATATTCCAGCTCAGCCACCGGGCGCGATGAAGGTCAAATCCATCTTCAGGGCCAAAGGCAGTCGCATCCCAGTCCGGGAAGGAAGGCGAATGTCCTGGCCACGCGGAGCATTGGGCCACCTGCTCTGGGCTTGGCTCCTCGGGAACTCCTGCCGTTACCCCCATTGCTCTCGTCGCCAATGGCTAAACCCTAGAGCAGGGGTGCTCACACTTTTTCAGCCTGGGAGCTACTGATTAAAAAACCGCGTCCCAAAGATCACCTACCCAGAAATGTAAAACATATAACTATTTTTTAATTTATTTATTTATTATTCATTTTTATGCGCCGCTCCTTCCAGCAGGCTCAGGGCAGTTTACATAAAATGAAGTTATAAAACATCAACATTTCAATTTAATAACAACAATATAAAACAGAGCATAAAAATACATCCAACCACCCCATTTCTCCCACACTGCCATATTACCACACATATTATCAGCCAGAAAGTAAGAAGAGAGGCTGTTGAACTGCAAGGCCATTTAATACTCAGCAAGGTAAACAAGGGGCATGCAAAAATACATCCAACCACCCCATTTCTCCCACATTTCCATATTCCCCAATATATATTTCTCAAGGAACAGAGCAAGCAGAGAGCCTTTGGAGCTAAAAGGCCATTTTTAAACATTAAAATAAACAAAGAGACATGCCACAGAACAATCAAGCACCCACCCCCAAGTAAAAAGACCGACCTTTGAGATGCGGTAAAGAAATGACCCCAAAGCGTCCTTCTCCTCCTCCGTCGTTGCTCCTATTTCCACGCCGCCACCATGCGTGCCGCCTCCAAGAGCTCACGAGAAGTCAGAGAGGCAGAATGGGCGCTTCTGCGCATGCGTGTGGGGCCAGCCATGCATGGCGTCATCCAGGCCTGCCCCCTTTGGTCTCCTACGACTCTGAGTGGCTGGAGAAGGACAGAGGGAGGAGGAGGAAGCCAAAAGAGGGGGCCCATTCTGCCTCTTGGACTCTGGAGATTTTGGAGGCGGCACGCAAGCAGGGAGCGGGGAGGAGCAACGACAGAGGACTTCTTTGCAGCATGCAGGGGACCAACAGCAAAAAACCTCATCAGGGGCCTGAAGATCACCAGGATGAGGCCCAAAGATCACCCTGGTGATCCCGATCACCATTCTGAGCACCCCTGCCCTAGAGCTATTCCGACGACTCTGTCAGTCAATGGCCAAGCCCTAGCGTCACTCTGACGACTAGTAACACGATTTTTCCCCCTGGGTTATCAATGGGATTTCCTCATTGGTTCTATTGTAAACACACGGGAAAAGCTCATTAAACTGCACAAAGGGACATTATTATATTATTAGGTTATAATATTATAGTTATATTTATTATATTAATTTATTATATTTATTAATATATTATTGTTTGATTATATTACGCTGTGTAAAACCATTTTGGTTATTAATGTCATTATTTCCTAATTGGTTCTATCATAAAAACATGGATAGGGTTTATTGAACTCTATCGTTCCTTTTGACTCCTTCGCAATCAATGGCTAAATGCAATGCCTGCTCTAGTAACCGACGGCTAAACCCTAGAGTTAGGCTGCCTCTTCTAGTCAGAGCCAATTATAGGATTTAGGCTCATCTCTCTCACCTGTGGAGGTCATTTTGGACCCTGACCCTGTCCTCTGGAATACGAGCCCTCCCTCCCCATTTGGCCCCATCTGCACACTTGATGTCGAGAAGCATGCCCTCTCAACCTTCCTCCTAGCCATTCCTAAAGATGCTGAGCAGCCCCGAAAGGCCCAGGAGAGAGATCCTGAACAGAACTGGGCCCAGGACCCAACCCTCCGTGTGGCACCAAATAGTCCCTTCTTTCCAGGGTGAAGAGGAGGGACCATTGGGGAGAAGCCGAACCCATTCCAGACCCGCCTCAAAGCCGCCTTGCCTGGCCCACATGGGACCCCGTTGCTTGCACGAAGGAAGGCCACGGGCGACTTTGCCGAAGGCCTTTCTGGAATCAGGAACTGCTCCATCCACAGCATTCCCTACATCTAACAAGCTTGTAACTCTGTCCAAAAAGAGACAAGATCACATACGATTAAATTGACACACACACACACACACACACACCAACTTAAGAGGTGATTGTATGACAAAAAAAAGGTTACACCTGGCTAGACGGCAGTCTGAATCCTTAAGGCTTCCATGAGAAATGTTCTACAAGCAGGGGTGGATCTTAATGGAGGCAAATTAAGCGGCCGCCTCAGGGCGCCACGTGGGCTAGGGGCGCATCCGGCCGCGGCCGTCTGTGGTGAAGTCATATTTATTTGTTACAGGTTTTAAAGGTGTTTGATGTTTATATATATGTATTTATATTGTAATGGTAAAACTTAGCTAACCCTAAAGGGTTAACAGCCGGGGCGGAGCCTCCGGCTACAAAACGCCCTCCTTTTTGGCCTCCTGGAGTGCGTTTCGCATCACCATCCACTTGGTGTCGCGCCCGCCCAAATGGCACATACACCAAATTAGCTGGCCCTGCGCATGTGCACACCAGTAAGCATGCACAAATCTGGCCCTGCGCATTCGCAGAACTAGCTGGCCCTGCACATGCACACACCGGTGAGCATGCACGAAGCTGGCCCTGCGCATGTGCAGAAGTAGCTGGCCTGTGCATGCGCACACCGGTGCACCACCGGCGCGCGTGTGCACAGAGAGTGAGGGGGCGCCAAAAGGTTTGCATACCATTTGAAATTACCTTCGTCCGGCTCTGTCTACAAGGGAGTGGGTGTGCCCGGAAGGAAGGAAGGAGGAAGGGAGGGAGGGAGGGAGGCCTTGACCGATCTCTTCTTTCTTGGACGGTGTTTTGCAGCCTGACGTGGACAAGGCCGTGGAGGCGGCCAAGGCAGCTTTCCAGAGAGGATCCCCGTGGAGGCAGACGGACGCCGTGGGCCGAGCAAGGCTTCTCAACAAACTGGCCGATCTCATTGAGCGGGACCGCGTGCTGCTCGCCGTAAGTGAGGGAGGCGCCTGCGACGGAGATTGCAGGAGGGTGGCCGCGTTCAGCAGCGTCTTGGCTCTGCTTGAACGGAGCACGACTTACAAAACCTGCACTTTGGGAATTTCTGCAGCAGGCATGGGCCAACTTCGGCCCTCCCTCCCTCTCCCCAGGCGTTTTGGACTCCAACTCCAACAATCCCTAACACTGTACGGGCTGCTAGGAATTGTGGGAGTTGGAGTCCAAAACACCTGGAGGGAGGGCCGAAGTTGGCCCACGCCTGCTGCACAATATTCAGCATCATTAAACAAGATCTGTTGGGTTCAAAGGTCAGGTATAACTGTGAAGATTTAGGAGTCGAATAGTTTGTTTGCTTATCTGTTACCTATTAATTTGTTGTCTGCCTATCTGTAATCTACCTATCTATCTATTGATCTGCCCATCATCTATCTGTCTGTCATCTACCTACCTACCTACCTACCTACCGGTAGCTATCTATGTTATCTGCCTTTTGATTTGCCCATCATTTCTCTATTATCTATCTCTCTGTCATTTATCTATCTATCAAGTATTCATTTATTATTATATCCATCCATCTATCTATCTATCTATCTATCTATCTGCCATACTGCTATCTGTTATATCTACCTTTCTATTGATCTGTGCATCATTTGTCTATCTCTCTATTTGTCATTTACCTTTCTATCTATCTATCAATCATTCTATTTGTCTGTCATCTATCTATCCTATCTATCCATCTGCTGTATGTCTATCTGTTATCTACCTATATATTGATCTTTCCATCATCTACCTGTCTATCATCTATCTATCTTTCTATTTGCTATCTATCTATCTTTTGTCTATCTATCATTCATTTATTGCTCTCTCTGTTATTTATCTGTCTTCATCTGTCTATGGGATGTATCCCCAACTTTTCTCCCAATCTGGGATAAATGTATGCCATGTGTTCTACATATTTTTCCTCCTTGCCTTTTCAGAAGCGCACAGGTTTCCGATGGTGGGTTGTGTGTGGCTCAATGGACTGGGCTGGGCGTCCCACGCGGTCTCTTCCAGCCGTGGGGTTCTTCTGTGAATCCACGTGGGGTTGTGTCCACCGGCCTTAAACGCATTCAGTGGAATGAATGCCTCTTGCGTCTTTATTCCTGGCCTCCCTCCCTGACTGATAGATAGATAAATAGCCGCCCGTGATCGCCTGTTGCTTCCGCCAATGGGAATCCTGTGAGGGATCAGACCGGGCGAATCGCTCTCCCTTTGGCGTGAAAAGAAAAGGAAGTGACGTGCCTTCTTGTTTGCCTTGCTTTAGACCCTGGAGACCATGGACACGGGGAAGCCATTCCTCCAGGCGTTCTTCATTGACTTAGAAGGCTGCATCAAGACGCTGAGATACTACGCCGGGTGGGCGGACAAAATCCAAGGGAAGACCATCCCAGTGGGTAAGCTGGGCTTCCCGTGTGGCAGGTGGAACGGCCTTGGTAGCACTCCTGTGTTTCTCCAGGCCATGTTCTAGCAGAGGCTTGGGCAGGCTTGGGTTAGGGTGGAGTTCCTCCCATTCCTTTGTGATCCTAGTTTTCCGCTAAACCAGAACGGTGTATATTCTCCATTCAAAGGGAGGCCGCCAAGTAGGCCGTTCATCCATTTCCTTCTCTTTTAAAAAATTATTGCGGAGAATAATAATAATAATGCACTATGTTTATATTCTGCTCCCTGGGGGGATTGAAAGCAAATTACAGAATACAGATATATAGGAAAACATTCAATGTCTTTGACACTGTTACCAACAACGACATACAGCACAAAGGTCAAGGCGAGGCCCAACTCTGGCCACGGGGAGGTGCTCTTGTCCCATTTTTCCATGCCGAGTAGCCTGCTTCCTTCGACATCTCCAATCATGTTCTTCCCGACATGCCTGCATATATCTGCATGGGGCGCCAGTTTACCTTCCCGCCAAGCTGGTTCCCATTGATCTATTCGCATTGCATGATTTCGAACTTTAAGGTTGGCAGAAGCTAGGGCTGACAGTTGGGAGCTCACCCTGACTCGCAGCTTCGAACTGCTAACCCTCCAGTCAGCAGATTTCTTGCCACTAGCTGCTTAACCAGCTTCTCTATTGCAGCCTCCTGTTAATTGTTTTGATTGTTAATTGAGCATTAATGGTTCCCAAAGCCTTCTCGGTGGGCAACCCGTGTTCTGAATTCTCTTTCAGATGACAATTATGTCTGTTTCACCAGGCACGAGCCGGTGGGAGTGTGCGGGGCCATCACGCCTGTGAGTACTGCCTTCTCTTTCCCGCAGACCTTTCCCCAATGCGGTGCCCAGATCTGGTGGGCACCATGATGCAAGGTGAAGGAGACACACAAACAGGAACATATTTAAATGGTCCAAGGTGGCAGCCGTGCTTACCTATTTGGGTGGGCGTTCCCCCGAGGAAGGGGCAAGGTTGCTGGCTGACCACTGCTCTGGAGACGAGGTCTCAGTGTAGCCAAGGGTCCCAATGGCAAAACCATTGTGGTGTCCGAGCGGCCTGTGAGCCTGGTTGAGCGGTTTTAAGCAGAGGCTGTGTGGCCACCTCATAGCATCGTACAGGCCCAGATTACCCATAAGGCCAACCTACGCCATGGCCTAGGGGCGCAAGGCGAGGGGGGCGCAGATCACGGACCAAAAAAAATGTTGAAACAAAAACGCAACGCGCATGGACTCAGGAGATGACTCTCTCTCTCTCTCTCTGGGGAGGGCAGGGGGAGAGCGCTGCGAGGGGGCAGGGCAGGAGGGAATGGCGCCCCCTCCCTTGCCCTTGCCCCCGCCCCCTTGTCAAGGAAGGAGGGCGCAAGGAGGAGGAGGAAGGAAGAGAAACCCCCAGGGCATGCGTGACACCCAGGAACATGGCGGAGGCAGAGGCGCTCGCGCCCTTATTCCTTGACAAGGGGTGCCGCGCATGCCCGGCAGGGGCCCCGGGGGCTTCCCTCCTCCTCCTCACGCCTTCCTTCCTTGACTCAATCCTGGGAGTCTGAGTGATGGCGGGGGGGGGGGGGGTTTGCGGTAAAGGGGGCGTAATTCCAAAGTGTGGCCTAGGGCGCAAAAAGGTGATAATCCGGGCCTGGTATCGTAGCATCACGAAATCCTAGAGTTGGAAGAGACTGCATGGCTGTCTAGTGCAACCTCCTTCTTCCATTCAGGAAAAACACAGTCAGAGCCCCCCTGACAGATGGCCACTCAGCCTCTATTTAAAAGCCTCCAAGGAAGGAGCGTCCACTGGACTCTGAGGCAGAGAGTTCCACTGCTGAACGGACACCTCTTGGTGCCATTTCCTCCTCCTGGGGCTGTGCTGATGGGAGAGGAGTCCAAAATGGTCCCAAAACACCTCCAAGCTGCGACCGGGAGGCTTTGGTTCCTTCTTCTTCTCCTCCAGAGTTATAGCAAATACCTGGATTTCTCAAAAGAGAGCCCAAGATGCTCTTGATCCTCCAAGGAGGCCGCACTGAAGCATCGCTCGCGCTTCTCTGTTTCAGTGGAACTTCCCTTTGCTGATGCTGATTTGGAAGATGGCGCCCGCTCTCTGCTGCGGAAACACTTTGGTCGTGAAGCCCGCGGAGCAGACCCCCCTGACCTCGCTCTACGTGGGTTCGCTCATCAAGGAGGTATGCAAAGGGGGCTTGCTTTCCAAGGGGCCAAGAACCAAGTGGGCGTGGGGGTTTGGCCTGTGTCCATCCAGAGAGGAGAGGGGGGCTGGGTTCATCCCTTCTCAAGAACAAGTACGTATCCTGCCAATGGGCACCGTCCATTTGGAAGCTCACCACTATCAAGTCCAGGATGCCCTCCTGGTGCTGAAGCGCTGCCTGTCGTGAGTGACGGACTGGGTGAGGGCTTAAAGGTTGAAGGTAAATCCAGGCAAAACAGAGGTCCTCCTGCTCAGTCGAATGGCCAAACGGGGCACAGAGTCACAACCTTTGCTGGATGGGGGTCACACTCCCCCTGAAGACTCAGGTCCGCAGTCCGGGGGTGATTCCAGGTGTGGGCAGTGGCCAGGAGCCCCAGCTGTGCCTATACCTTGAGACGCCATCGTAGTCCACGCCTTAGTCGCATCCCGTCTGGACTACTGCAGTGCTCTCTACCTGGGACTGCCTTTGAAGATAGTTCGGGAGCTTCAACTGGTTCAGAGATCAGCAGCCAGATTAAAAACCGGAGCACCATGCAAGGAGTGGGCAACTCTTACGTTACGGGAGCTCCACTGGCTGCCGGTTTGCTTCCGGGCTGGATACAAAGGGCTGCTCATTACCTTTAAAGCCTTAAGTGGTTTGAGCCCAGGCTGTTGGAAAAACCACACCTCCGTTTACAAACCAGCTCAAGTGCTGCGGTCTGCGGGGGGGGGGGGGGGCTGCTCTCATTCCCATCGGGAATTGACGTGTCTCAAGGGCGGCTGGTGGGAATGAGAGACGGGGCCTTCTCCGTGGTCGCCCCCCCCCATACCCCTCAATCTCCCTCCCTAAATATATATAGAATGAATCTTAAGTTCTGTTTATATAATTTATGTTTAATATCTGTCACAATAGTGTAATCATTCATAGCCATAAAATGCGAAGAGGTTTTGCGCAGGAGGTCAATGCCTGGTCTTTCCTCATCCGATGCAACCCAGTTAGAGGCATGTTAATCAATAAGCGTAGGTCCGTAAAGTCTGAGCGGAACCCATATGTCTCAAGGAAGAAGAAGCCTACTTCCTGTTATGGAAACTGCCCACCTTGCTATGCTTCCAAAGGGATGAACAAGCTTGGGACAGCATTTCACACTTTGGTGCAAATGTGTTAACATCGCATGGATATATTGGTGTGCGTTTCGAAACATGACTGCATGACAGCATCGATGCCGAGCAATTTCAGGAATGGACTTGAGATAAACTGACATGGATCAGAAATAGACAGGCCTGTTGGTCCCTTATCATAGTGTCTCCCAACCTTTTTTGAGCCGCGGCACACTTTTTTACATTTGCAAAATCCTGGGGCACACCACCAACCAAAATGACACAAAATGACACTCTAACACAGCCATACATACAGTTAATATGTTTTTAAATGTATTTATACACTCAGTGTGAATCCTGGGCCTGTTTCAATGAACACAACATAGATATCCTGGCAGGAATGGCAGAAAGACACAAAATTCCCACACAGAACTCCCAGAACCAAGAGAAAATGCTATAAGAGTTTGGTGGGGATTGACCTTGGGTTTTGGAGTTGTAGTTCAACGATATGCAGAGAGCACTGTGGACTGAAACAATGTTGGATCAGGACCAAACTTGGCCTGAATACTCAATATGCCCAAATGTGAACACAGATGGAGTTCAGGGGAAATAGACCTTGACATTTGGGAGTTGTAGTTGCCAGGATTTATAGTTCCCCTACAATCAAAGAGCATTCTGAACCCCACCAATGATAGAACTGGGCCAAACTTCCCACACAGAACCCCCAGGGGGCAAGAGGAGGTCTCTACTTGGGGAAAGGGAGGCGGGCCTTCCCAATGCACGGAGGGGGAGAGACCAAGTAGGCAACGGGTGGGGAGGGGGGTCTTTGTAATTTTGTGCCTTTATCGAGGTAGGTTTCTTAGGTTTTTATACTTCAACACACTAGACTCCCCCCCTTTCCTGGAGGTTCCAATTTCCCCACGGCACACCTGATGATCGCTCACAGCACACTAGTGTGCCCCGGCACACTGGTTGGGAAACACTGCCTTATCATATATAGCCGATGTTTATAAACGTGTCCCCTTGGAAGCATCTCTTTCTTTCTTTCTTTCTTTCTTTCTTCCCGTGTCTTAGTAGTGATCCCATCATTTGCAGTGCCATCATTGCAGCAGATTCCTCTGCTTGGAAATGAGTCGCGCTGAGCTCCGCGGGTGTTTCTTTCCCTAGGAAAGTAAACCTGGGGCTGCAACGGGTGTTCTTCCCAAATGTTAAGCTGGGCAGGTGACACAGTCTCCGCAGGACGCTCCATTGTTTATTCCGGATGGAGAACGACACCCCGAGTCCTGCCACAACAAGGCAGGAGGCGTGGGATCTTCCCTCATTCGGATACAGTCATGATATAATGTATCAGCTTGTGGACTTGGAAACAATTGCCGGTTATAAATAATGTATCGTATGTAAGAAGTGACTTCCAGGTCTTAATCTCCGCTTTTCCCACTCCACGGTTCTGTGGGAATCGCCCGCAGTCCTATTGGGACAAAGACCTGAGGTTCTCCTTTGTGTGTGTGTGTGTGTGTGTGTGTGTGTGTGTATATAAATATATATAGAGAGAGGTATTTATTTGTTTTAAAGCGAAGGTTAACGGATCCCTTTCGGCCACTTCAAAACCTTTTGTCGTCTAATTTTCTGGTGTTGGTGTGTTTTGTTGTTTCCATTGTTTTGCATATTCAGTTCTTGCTGCTGTTGCCATATAAAGAAATGGAAAGAGTAACACCCTTGTGGCCCTTTTCAGGCAGGGTTCCCCCCCGGAGTGGTGAACATTGTGCCGGGATACGGCCCCACAGCCGGCGCCGCCATCTCAACGCACCCTCAGGTGGACAAAATAGCCTTCACCGGATCCACAGAGGTAAGGCGGCTCCGTATCCGGAGAAAGGCGGGGTTTATTTATGTATCGTGTCAGAATTCAGAATGCAGTTATAATGCGTATGGAAAGCACACGCAAAGTTAGAAGCTGGCCACGTGGAGCGCCTCTGGTGTGGTTGCGAGAAGGCCCTCCGTTGTGCATGTGGCAGGGCTCAAGTTGCATTGTCGAATTTTTTATTTATTATTCAGTCTTCTATGCCGCCACTCCCCGTGGCCTGGATCACCGTGGCCAGGTCGTCCCTGGTCAGATAAGGCGCGAGCCGCCTAGCCTGCCACAGATGGAAAAACACGGTTTTGCTGGCCACCGAGGCCTGGGCCTCCATTGCCAGCAAAGGGTCCAGTAGGATTCCCAGACTCTTTACCAAAGGTGACGGGCGTAGTGCCTCGCCATCCAGGGTAGGCAGCTGGATTACCCCACCATCTCCGTCTTTGCGGGATTCACCCTCAACCTGCTGGCACGCAGCCATCCAGTAACGGCTTCAAGGCACTGATGGAAATTTGCGGGTACGGAGTCTGGACGGCCTTCCACCCTCAGAACGAGCTGGGTGCCATCAGCGTACTGGTAACATTCCAGCCCAAAACTTCGAACCAGCTGAGCAAGTGGTCGCATATAGGTGTTAAATAACAAAAGGGAGAGGGTGGCCCCCTGAGGAACCCCACAATTTAGGGGGGATCTCTCGGAAACGAAGCCTCCCCTTTCCACATGCTGCCCCCGATTTTAGAGAAAGGACGACAACCAGGATAAGGCTGTCCCCCTGACTCCAACTACGGAAAGGCAGTGGGTCGAAAGATTGTAATCGACCGTATCAAAAGCTGCTGTGAGGTCCAATAACACAAGCAGCGCTGAACCGTCCTTGTCGCGCTGGCATCGAAGTTGATCTGAGACAGAGACCAACACTGTCTCCGTCCCGTGCCCTGAACGGAAGCCGGACTGGAAGGGGGCTAAACCAGCCATGCCGGTTAGAAACTGCTGCAGATGCTCCGCTACTGCCCTTTCAATCACCTTTCAATCCAGAGTGACTCCCAGGTATTTGGGTGCGCTGCAATGCTCCAGTGGGATTCCTCTCTTCCCGGGCCATCCTTAGAGCTCGAGGTGCTTGCCTGTTCTTCAGCTGAAAAGCACGTGTCTGTTTTCTCGGTGGATTTGGCATCAGCTTGTTTCCCCTGTAACAGGCAGTAAGAGCACCTACAGCTTTGGGGCGCTTCTGTTCAACCATTTCAAAGCTCCCTGCTTGAGCGGTGATGGCACGACCGTCAGCGTAGAAGAAGCTCTCTGTTGAGGTAGAAATAAATTCTGCCAAAACATTCGGAAGAACTTATTGGACCTTGACTCTCGTGCCTTTCTAGTCGTGTACGCCAGCTGTGGTTGTGGGGATTGTGGCCAAGCGAATCTGCAGGACACCCATTCCAGGAAACCTGCCCTGAACATCACACATGGCTTATGCACAACTATGTAGCGGTGGCCACGGAATGAGGACCCTTCATGGCCTTGGCTTTGTTCAGGCTGCTCTGTCCAATGCTCCTTTATGGGATTTCCGGGCCCGTTTCCCGTTGAGGAGTTGCAATCCTTGCTTGGCCCGTAGCCAGCCCCACTCCTTGCGGCATTCCCTGCATGCTTGATGTGACTGTGGGCGTAGTTATGGGAGATTGCTCTCGGCATCCAATGTATCACTGATCTGGGCAACTGGGAGTCTGGAGAGGGAATGCCACCATCTACTGGCCGAGTTAGGCAGGTTTCCCTCTGCAATATGGATTCCACAGGGTTTCCTTAAGGAAGCAGTGCATGCTCAGGCCCCGTCTACACTGGCATAAAACCCAGATTATCAGAGCGGATAATAATCCACATTAGCTGCTGCTGCTTTGAAATGGATTGGATGACTCTGCACTGCCATATAACCCAGTTCAAAGCAGATCACCTGGATTTTCTGTGGCAGTGCGGAAGGGGCCTCGGAGGTGGCCGGTAAGCACCGATCCCAGAGTGAGAAGCAATGGCACTACTCGTGACTGTTAACAAAGCTGTATTGCAAACACGATGCACCCAGTCGGGATGAATGGCACTCGGTGCTTTGAGCAAACTTGTATGTATTCCAAACGCAGTGCACCCAGTAGGAGTAATGTTAATTAGCTGGAATCATAAGGAACATTTTTCTAGAGACTCGGAGGTTATGTTTGCACTGCATACTTGTGGGAATCTATGCATCCAAAAGCCCCCTCTCCTTTCCATGCCTGGAATTGCATGGATCTCAATGGGCCAGAACACCTCCTGGCTTGACCGGCTGGTTATTTATTTATTAATTGGATGTAATTGGATTTATTAGTTCCCTTCCTCTTGGCGCAGGTTGGGAAGCTGATCAAAGAGGCGGCTTCCAAGAGCAACCTGAAGAGAGTGACGCTGGAGCTTGGCGGGAAGAACCCCTGCATCGTCTGTGCAGACGCTGACCGTAAGTTTGCAAGCGCCACCCCTTCCCCGTGTCCCGGTTCGGCTGGGTGCGTCCATACCACTTTGCCTGCCGTGGCCCCTGCTACGGAATCATGGGAGCTGTAGTTTCACCCACTCTTTTGCCTTCTTGAGGCGCTGGCACCTCACCAAGCCACAACTCCTTCTACCATTTGGGCCGCCCTTCTCCGGACACGTTCCACCCTGTCAGTATCCTTTTCAAATTGTGCTGCCCAGAACTGGACGCAGGCCTCCAGCTGAGGTCTGGCCGAAGGAGAAGAGAGTGGGAGTACGGCTTCCCTCGGTCTTATTTCGTTCTGCCCAAGCGTCCCACCAACACTACCAATTAATTAGAAAATGCTAAACCGTTTAATGAAGGCCTGGTGAAATGCTGGTCCTCCAGGTGTTTGGTGCCACGTCTCATGGGCCACAGAAGCATGGATTTTCAATCCAGTGGCAACTGGAAGTCTGTGGGCTCCTCCTCACCCTTAGAGTTCAATAGTAAGATGTGGGACAGAGCAGTTGTTTGTGTTCTTATGAGAGCTCTCCCCTCTTCTTTCTTCTTTTTCTTCTCCCTTTTATTTCCCTCTTCTCTTCTTTCTCTTCCCCTTTCTCTCCTTCCCTTTTCTCTTCTTCTCTTTCTCCTTCTTTTTTTCCGTCTCCTCCCCCCTTTCCCTCTTCTTCCCTTCTTCTCTCCCTCCCTTCATCCCTCCTCCCCCTTCTCCTCTTTGGAGCCGCTCCCAGTGGACCTGGCCGTGGACTGTGCGCACCAGGGCGCCTTCTTCAACCAGGGCCAGTGCTGCACCGCCGCCTCCCGCGTCTTCGTGGACGAGCAGGTCTACCCGGAGTTTGTCCAGCGCAGCGTGGAGTACGCCAAGAAGCGGCTGGTGGGAGACCCCTTCGATGCCAAAACCGAACAAGGGCCACAGGTCAGCCGGACACCTGATTGGTGCTGTCGTTATTATTATGATTGTGACTCATACATTTCTAATTTAACACTTCCAGATCCAAAAGAGGAAAACGGAACCGCCAGGCAAAAAGGGAAAGGGGGGCGGGGGGGGGCTAGTGTAGTTATGGTGAGATTAATCCTGAGATTAAAGAGGTTTGGCCTGCTGTCCTTCTGGAAGAAGATGGCGTTTAAGATCAGTCCAGGGGGTGCCATGGTTTTCGCTTTCAATGTGCATTGAACATATTTGGATGTGCAAAGCGCGCATGTTGAAGAAGGAGAACTACAATGGTACATAATAACAAATAATAACAACAATGGTTTATAACTGTGAATTTGTAAATAACTTTTATATTTAATCTTGTTTAATGTTTGTATTTTTTAAAATTGTATATTAATGCTTTTATGTCAAGCTGCATCGAGTTCCCTTTGAGATAATAATAATAATAATAGTATTACAACAGGTGTGACGGTTGTGCGGCCTGTCTTTTCCTGTTGCAACAGATTGACCAGAAACAGTTTGAGAAGATCTTGGAGTTGATAGAGAGCGGGAAGAAGGAAGGCGCGAAGCTGGAGTGCGGCGGCAGCTTGACCCCGGGCGGCTGCGGCCTCTTCATCACGCCCACCGTCTTTTCGGAGGTCACCGACAGCATGCGCATCGCCAGAGAAGAGGTAACGGGGTTTGCCATGGAGGTGCCGACTGTGCAAGTGACGGAGAAATGGGTGCATCACCAGCTTCGTTCGATAGGGACAGCGCACAGGCCCCGATTAAGCCTTTTTGGCGCCCTAGGCCAAAGGCTCTGCCTCCGCAGCTCTGCCTCTTCCTCCTCACGGGCTCCTCACCAACGCGAGGAGGAAGGAAAGCCCCACCCCCAGAGCTGATGCTGCACATGCACGGAAGCGGCCCCGAGGGCGGGGCTTCCCTCTGCAGCTCCGCCCCTTCCTCCTCACACCGGCCCCTCCTTCCGGTGTGCTGGCTTTAGGAGGGAGGGAGGAACCGCGGGGAGCACACTCTCCTCCCCACAGCTCCTCCCTCCCTCCTAAAGCCAGCACGCCGCCCTGAGAAAAAAAGGGTGAGCTTTGGCTGCTTCTGTGCCTGCCTGCAGGGTGTCATAGACTCTCAGAGGCCTTCCACTGCCTCTGAGAGTCTATGGCACCCCGCGCGCAGGTGCAGAAGCGGCCGAGGTTCACCCTTTTTAAAAAAAAACCTTTGGGGGGGTCTGGATCTGGTGCCCCCCCCATGGCTGCGCCCCTAGGCCATGGCCTAGTGTGGCCTTATGGATAATCCGGGCCTGACAGCGCACCCTCCCCCCTTTTCTGTTGCCTTTGCATTTCCCCATTCCCTCTCTTCTTCCCAACTGTACTCACTTTGCTGCAAACTGATTTCAAAGCTGAACAGCCACTGGAGGGAAGCTAACTCAGTGGAGAGGAAGGAGAGGGTCGCACCCTTCGCAGCAGGCCCCGGCAAAAGCCACTTCCCCCAGCTGACCTCTTCTTCCTCTTCAGTAACTCTGGCCATGTTGTTGTCCACACTCTGTGTGGTGTGAGGTGTTGAAGGGCAAGGGGCCCGTGCACGCAAGAGCCGCCAGGTAGAATAGTGGAGACAGTGCTTGTGTGGAGTTTCCCACAGGAGTCGCCCTTAGCATGACGGATCACACGACCTGTGGGTTCAGGCAGGCGTCCAAAGGGGAGGGGGCTTCAGACCAGTTCCGGGGCTGCTCTGGTCCTTAACTTTGAATTTGCTTTTCACTGGGAATTTTTAAATCCTGTTTACATTTAATCCTGTTTTAACGTTCATATATTTATATATTTTAAATGGTTACGAGTCCCTATGGGGGATAGGGCAGGATATAAGTGAAGCTGTTGTTGTAGTTATTATTATTATTATTGTTATCATTATTATGCTGGTGGTGCTTTTATGCCAAGCCGCTCTGAGTCCCCTTCAGGGATTGGGAGATAAAGCAGAGTATAGGTAAATATAAGACTAAGCAGCACCTTCTGAAGCTTCTGCGTCTCTTCTAAACCCTGGCGTGGGTTTGCTCTCCGCTGACACAGACCCAGCCAGCTGCAGCCGCTAGAATCGGCGAGTGTGCCAGTCGCCCCTTCTTCTTTACTCAAAGCCCAGTGTTTTTGGCCCCACAGATCTTTGGGCCTGTGCAGCCCATCATGAAGTTCAAAAGTATGGAGGAAGTCATCCAGAGAGCCAACAGCACCGAGTACGGGCTCACGGCAGCCGTCTTTACCAAGAGCTTGGATACCGCACTGGCATTGGCGTCCGCGCTGCAGTCTGGGACTGTCTGGTAAGGGGATTTTTCCTTTGCTCAGCTTCTTTCCGGCGGCCTAACTTTGCTCCCGCTTCCTCTGTCAAGGCTGTTTACATAGAAAGGCCGCAACACTCTAAGGTGCGCCTCCGATTTGCAGGTGACAACCTCATTGTCTTTAGAGTATCCCTCCGCCTCTCCTGTGTGGAGATTCCTCTTGTCTCCGTCCCCGAATGAAGAGCTTCTCCCTTACAAATAAACCTGCTCCACCCCCGTCTCACCCCAGGCCTTTTGGCCCCAGTGTTTCGTCCCGTACATGCACCCACTCACGGTTACTGTGTTATACGTGGTCTTGTTTTAATTTTATATTTATGTCTTACTAGCTTGGGGACCCGGCGGTGCCCGGGTTATTTGAGGAAGGCATTGTGTGCCATAGTTCACCATTGGTGTGGGCCACAGTGCTCTAAGGAAGTGAATTAAAGTACTGCAAGTCCCATCATCCATGGTCCATCCTTCCTCAAACTGCACCAGGATGTAGGATGCATCTGGGGGGGGGGGGGGTCTGTGTGTCAAGTTTGGTCTTGTTCCGTCATTGTTGGGGGCCTAGTCAGGAAAAGCAAGTTAAGGAAGCCTTGCTGTCAATTGTGGGCCTGGTCTGTGATGTATAGGGGCTGCAGTGTTGTTTGGGAAGTGAAGGTTGTGAAGGTACTGCAAATCCCATCATTCATGGCCCATCTCGCTCTAAACCACACCAGGTTGTGAAGTGGGCCATTGGTCCCTTGTTTGCCATGTTTGGTCCTGATCCGTCATTGCTGTGGGCCGCAGTGGCTGAGTGCCTGGGGCCTTTTGCTTTCCCTCTGAGTCACCTTAGAAGTGTATTGGGTGAAGGTACTGAACATTCCAACATTCCAACTCAACTGGCTAACTCCAACTCCAGCCATTGATGCCTGCCTCAGGCCCTTCCCTTCCCTCTCTGTGCTGTGTTGGAATGTTGGGAGGCTGGCCAGTCACAGCCATTTATGCAAATAATCCCACAGTTGCAGCCAATTGAAATGCTGGCACATATTCGCTCGGTTGCACCACCCACCCACCGCCCGCAAACAACTGACTTTTATTATATGCATAGATAGATAGATAGATAGATAGATGTAACTTACTATGTTTTTGTTTGCAGTTTGATTTCATTTATTGTATTGTGTCATTGGGCCTGGCCTCAAGTAAGCCGCCCCGAGTCCCCAACGCGGAGATGGTGGCGGGGTATCAATAAAGATTATTATTATGATGATTATTATTTCCCAATTCAATGAGAAACGGTGCGGTGTTCTGTCAGGACTCACTGTGGCCGCCCTTAAATAACTCACAGGAGACGTCCTGGATATTACTAAGAACTTTTACTACAGTGAGTCCTGACACGTTTGTTGGCATTTTTGCAGCCCCGGAATGCCACTGGTGCCAGAAAATACTGACTCTGATACCCACTCGCTACTTTTGCTTCCTCCGCAGGATCAACTGCTACAATTCCCTCTTTGCACAAGCGCCTTTTGGTGGTTTCAAAATGTCGGGAAATGGCCGAGAACTGTAAGTAGCTCCCTTTCAGTTTCTTTTCCGTAGATGTCAATGGGAACGCCACCTAACAGGGACCGGAGCCAACACTTCCTTTGCTCTTTCTTTTCTCGTAACTGGGCGTTTCTTCCCTGAAATGCTTGCTTTCTAGATGGTTTGGGGAACCATGTGGGGATCGATAACCTCATACTCAGGTTGCCACTTTATAGATCAGGCATGGGCAGACTTGGGCCCTCCCCCCCTCCAGGTTGTTTGGACTACAACTCCCACTGGTGCGTAGTTTTGGTCTGGAGTGTCATCAGTATGCCTTGAAGCCGTGCCTTGAAGCCGTGACTGGGTGGCTACGGGCCAGCAGGTTGAAGGTGAACCCGTCGAAGTTGGAGATCCTGTGGCTGGGTCGTCCGGGGGGGGGGGGGTGGAGCTCCGGCTGCCTGTTATGGACGCCGAGGCAGTTTGCCCGTCATCCCTAGTAAAAAGCCGGGGGTCCAATTGGACCCTTTGCTGACGATGAACGCTCAGGTCTCCACCGTGAGCAGAGTGGCATTTTTCCACCTGCGCCAGGCAAGGCGGCTGGTGCCCTACCTCTCCGGTAACGACCTAGCTACGGTAATCCAGGCCACAGTCATCTTGAGATTAGACTACTGTAATGCCCTCTACATCGGCCTTCCTTTGTCACTGATCCGGAAACTCAAGCTAGTGCAAAACGCTGCGGCTCAACTGCTGGCTGGAGTGCCACTGACGTGCCACATCACACCAGCCTTGCAGCGGTTGCACTGGCTTCCCATCGAGCACCGGATTGCTTTCAAAGTGCTGGTGTTAACCTTTAAGGCCTTGCATGGTCTGGGGCTGGCGTACTTGAAAGCCCACCTTTCCCCACATATTCCCCAAAGATCGCTACGGTCCAAAATCTTTTGGAAGTCCCGATGGTTAGAACCTATCGCCTGTCATCCATGAGACAGCGTGCCTTTTCCGTAGTAGCGCCTAACTTATGGAGCGCCTTGCCGGAGGAGGTCCGAGCATTAACAGACTTGCCGTCCTTCCGAAGGGCTTGCGAGACTCACCTCTTCCGGCAGGTGTTTAACCTTTAGAGCAGGCCTGGGCAAACTTCGGCCCTCCAGGTGTTTTGGACTACACTCCCACAATTCCTAACAGCCTGCTGGCTGTTAGGAATTGTGGGAGTCGTAGTCCAAAACACCTGGAGGGCCGAAGTTTGCCAAGGCCTGCTTTAGAGGCTGCTAAAAATCCATATTTACCTGTCTTAGCATAGGGAGGGAGGGGCGGAGGGAGGGTCCAAGTTTGCCCACGCCTGATAGACATCAACACCTCCGATCTTGGTCATAAAACATTTCCAGGAGGGGTTGGGATTGGGTTTAAGGCGGGAGGAATGAGCAAAGTGGCGCACGGGAAGAATGGCCTCTGAATCTCAAAGGGCCTTCTGCTCTTCTTGCACTTTCAGCGGCGAGTACGCTCTGAGCGAATACACCGAAGTGAAGACCATCACCATCAAGCTCTCGCCGAAGACTCACTGAGCGAGGGGCGGGCGCCTGCAGACCGAGAACTGACACTCTGAATGTTGATGATATATCTCTAGTGACTGGATGGCGGGGAGGGAGGGGGGGGGCCAATTGCGGGGAAAGCAAGAGTCGCGCGGCCTTTCCTTTTGAAACCCAAGCACCCCTTGTTGCGTGATCCAGTCCCAAAGTGAACAGAACTGGCTTTCCAAAATGCGCCACGAGCGACGTTGTTGTCTGTCTCCACAGAACAGTGTGGGGACAGGGATGAATTGATCTCCAGCGGTGCCACCGGAGAGCCAGCGCGGCCTGAAGACATGAGGGTTAGGAATAACCGTGGCATCTTCCAGATCTTGTCGAACTACAACTTCCTTCCTGGCCTTTGACGATCCCAGCTAGGGATCGCGCTTTGGAGGAGTTTGAAAGCAACATCTGGAAGGTTGGGCGACCCCAGCCCTGCTGAAGGTCAAGGCCTTATTCCCGGCCAGAAGGGCCAAATGTCCTCCACTTGCTGTCGCTGTTGCGCCTCATGTTCCCCAAATCCCATCATCCCAAGTCGTTTAAATGGCCCAAGAAGCACAAGGGAAGCTCCCTTGGGAATGGCGCAGGCCGAGCTTGTAGTTGGACGAGCCCTCCAGCATTTCAGACCCATATAAGTTGAACCCATTGCTCTGGGTCCAAGGAAGATGGCATCGGTCAGGTATTTATTTTTCCCCCACATGAAAGCTTGGAGACGCCATTTGTTGGTATCGAGGCCCGTTCTCCATTGGTTTTGGTGGCTTCTTCTGGGACTTTTCCCAGGCTCTTTGGAAAGTATGGGAATAGGCATCCTCCAGCCCAGGCCTGGGCCAACTTGGGCCCTCCCTCCCCCCCAGGTGTTTTGGATGGCAACTCCCACCACTCCCAATAGCCTCAGGCCCCTTCCTTTTCCCCCTCGCCCGCTTAAGCTGGGAAAGGAAAGGGCCTGAGGCTGTGAGGAATGGTGGGAGTCGGAGTTCAAAACACCTGGGGGGAGGGGGGAGGGAGGGGGCCCCCATGTTTGCCCATGCCTGACCCAGCCTCTTCCTTCCCATAAAATACCAGGGAAGTTTTATTTATGTCCTTCTAAAAACGTTCATTAATATACTTTATTTATATCCCGCTCTATCTCCCCGGGGGGGGCCCAAGGCAGATCACATGACACAGAGACGGCAAACATTCAATGCCGTTACGCAACCAACAAGGACAGACAATACACAAACGGAGGCATAGGCTTCCCCATCTTTTTCCATTTCCGGCACCTGGAGGCTGCGCTCGGCTCTGGCCACAGGGAGGGGCTGTTGCTCCATCTTCTATGCAGAGGAGCTTTGTTGTGGGTAGGCGCCCTCCCAATCGAGTCGCTGGCATGTCCTTTTGGGTGCCTTTTATTACTTCCCCACTTAAAGCTGAACCTATTTATCTACTTACATTGGTGATTTCTTTTTTTTTTTTTTTTAAAGATTTTTTATTGTATTGTTATACTACATTTACTCTTACTTTACATTGCTTTAGTTACAATACATTTTCTTCCCCCTGACCCTCCCCCCCCGTGACAAGTTAGTCCTTCATTTATTCGAGCCATCGTTGCATTCTGTCCAGTTTATAGCCCCTCGGTTCATCTTCCGGGTTAGCTTCCCGTATCCAGTTTTTGAAGGGTAACCTTTTTTCTTTGATTTTCTTCTGATAGTTTTCCTTATAATAAAAACATGTTCAATATTCATACCATTTTTCAAGGGTCCATTTCCACCCCCCAGGCAATCACGGAGCTTTCATCATAACTAATTTTTGTTCTTGTGATTTTACTATCCCCGCAGGCCAAGAGAATATCCATATTTAAATCATTTTTTATTTTTGTATATAGTTCGATCTTCCTAAAAATTTGATTCCAGACAAACATTGGTGATTTCGATCAACTAGGTGAGCAGAAGCTGGGGCTGACGGCGGGAGCTCGCCCTGACCCGGGCTTGAATGGCCAGACTTTTGATTGGCAAGATTTTCTGCAGCTGGTGATTTAACTTGCTGTGCTCAGCCCGGCCCTGTGGTGCGTGCAAGTGCCGCCGTCCGTCCGTCCGCCCACCCGCCCCTCCCTCTCACTGCACTAGGGCCAAACTCTCTGATCCTTATTAAAAACATCAATATTTCCATCGGATGTTCGAGGCCAACCTTTGGTGAGTCCGTGCGAAAGGGGGCAGGAAGTCAAAGTCCTTGCCGCAGCAAAAAAACTAAGCTGCCATTGTCAATAATTGTCGGTGTGTTCTACATCGAACCAGATACAATCCATACTGCCATGCACCATTGGAAAGCGTAGGTTGGACTACAACTCCCGGGTGCTCTGGTTGGGGGATGATGGGAATTGTATTCAAATTATATATATAGATATATATTCCTGATCTCTGCCTCAAGAACATTCCATTCAGTTTGAATGGCTGACACTTTGAAATTGGCATCACAAGTTACTTTTTTTCTGACCTAGATGTCTTATAACTACTTACGCACACACACACACACATATATCTACACACTGAATTTTTCTACGTTGTGAATTAAAATACGGTTAGGGCACGAATGGTCAAGGCCAGTCCCGTAGAGCCTTTTGTATTCTTTCATGTGCATGTTAGTGCTTCTTTTTTTCTATGTATGAAACATTACTTTTAAATGTTTTTAAAATATATATAAATATATATATATTTATAAACTAGAACACAATTAATCTAATGTATTTTTACTGCTGATTGTACATGGAAATGTTACGCCTGTTTGTGATTGTAATATGAGCTCTGCAATTATTAAAAGAGAGAGTTTTGTGATGAGACCGTGGAAGCCGGCCGTGTGGGCGCACCGCCTTCCGTGGGGCCCCTGCCGTCAAGGCACCTGCTCGGCTCTTCTGGGCCTTCACGCCAGCCTTGACTTACGGCAACCCTACGGCATGGCGTCCTTACCCGCATTTAACTCCATTACGTGACAAAGGTTTCTGCAGTTGAACACACTTTCCCCACGAGTTTATGACAGAACCCATTAAGAAATGCCATTGACCACCAGGCACATAAGTCACGGTCCGGGAGAGAAGGTGTTTCTTCTCACAAAGGAAATTTGGGGGGGGGGGGGGGGCAGCGGGCAGGAACAACCCTCCCCAAGGCGATGGCAAATCCTAGAATCCTAGAAGAGTTGGAAGAGACCTGGTGGGCCGTCATCCAATCCAAGCCCATTCTGCCAAGAAGCAGGACACGTGTTCAAAGCCCCCCAACGGATGGTCATCCAGCCTCCGCTTAAAAACCTCCACCACACTCCCTCCAGGGCAGAGAGTTCCACTGCTGAACAGCTCTCCTTACAGTCAGGAAGTTCTTCCTCGTGTTCAGGTGGAATCTCCTCTCTTTCCAGCCGTTTGAAGCCATTGTTCCGTTGCATCCTAGTCTCCAGGGCAGCTGAAAGGAAACCTGCTCCCTCCTCCCTTTGACACATTCCCCTCACATACTCGTACATGGCTCTCATGTCTCCTCTCAGCTTTCTCTTCTTCAGGCTAAACATGCCCAGTTCTTTAAGCCGCTCCTCATAGGGCTTGTTCTCCAGACCCTGGATCCTTTGAGTTGCCCTCTCTCTGGACACATTTCCCTTCAATTGTGGTGCCCAGAATTGGACACTGTGGGATTCCAGTTATTCTGCCTTGGTTACAGAATAGCGCATGGGGAGCATGACTTCCCTGGGTCTGGGCACTAGGCTCCCCTTGATGCAGGCCAAAATCCCATTGGCTTTCTCTCTCTCACTGCAGCATCACATTCCTGGCTCATGTTTACCTTGTTGTCCACGAGGACTCCAAGATCCGAATAAAACGAATAGTTTGCGTGTGTGTGGCGGAGGTAGGGAAAGCGCCCACTTAATTTCCAAACCAAGCCTGCCTGAGCTGCGTGGTCACCCAACTCTTCCAAACACTTGGCATGCGTGACACTCCGTGGGGTGAAGCCTCTGGTTCCGAAGTGGTTGCAGGCACTCGTCTCCGCCCGGTTGTGGGTCGCTGGTTGTAAGACTGAATCGGTCAAACAATAAGACTTTAAACTATTAAAGCTGAAACTAAGCTCAACTCTAAAACTCTAAAACGGGTTGGTCTATTACCATTGGCAGCCATTACGGGTTGGTGATAGAGCAAACAACCAAACTACAGAGCTCCAGCGGTCTTGGGAGTACTAGTTTACTATGCCTCGCCAGAGCAACTGAATGCTGCACTTGCACCAATGCCAGGAAGCAGTCCTCGCAAAACCACGCGTCCAGTACGCCATGTTCCTCTCAATTTCAGAACGGTCTTTTGCTGATAATGTCCAAGGAAATCTATTTGCTATCAATTCAGGGTCCTGAAAAGGACACTTTCCCCTTCAGCCAGAGTTGACCGGATCTGGGAATGGCAGCCATAGAAGACATACTCACAGGTGGAGAAATCCTTCTCCGGGCAAAATCTGTCTACCAAATACATATGATATCGAGCAAGAATTTGGGGGCTTCTGCCACGAAGAGAGAGAGAACGGCCAGACCCACCAAAGAGGATCCGATAACCCTGGCGAGAAACGGAAGTGCCCAATTGGGTTTTCCCTAAAATCCCCAATAAATCTCTCCAAAGTTGAAGAAAATGTCACCGAGCTGTTTGTATTTCATTCCAGCCGGAGCAGATGCCAGGCTGCCATCCTTTGCCAAAGCCCACATCCCTTACACCACTGTTTCCCAACCTTTTTGAGCCACAGCACACTTTTACATTTGCAAAACCCTGGGGCACACCACCAACCAAAATGACACCAAACGACACTCTAACACAGTCATACATAGAGTTCATATGTTTTTAAATGTATTTATACGCTCGGTGTGAAACCTGGGCCTGTTTCGATGAACACAACATAGAGATCCTGGCAGGAATGGCAGAAAGACACAAACTTCCCACACAGAACTCCCAGAACCAAGAGAAAATGCTATAAGAGTTTGGTGGGCATGGACCTTGGGTTTTGGAGTTGTAGTTCACCTATATCCAGAGAGCCCTATGGACTGAAACAATGTTGGATCAGGACCAAACTTGGCATGAATACTCAATATGCCCAAATGTGAACACAGATGGAGTTCAGGGGAAATAGACCTTGACATTTGGGAGTTGTAGTTGCTGGGATTTATAGTTCCCCTACAATCAGAGCATTCTGAACCCCACCAATGATAGAACTGGGCCAAACTTCCCACACAGAACCCCCCAGGGGGCAAGAGGAGGTCTCTACTTGGGGAAAGGGAGGCGGGCCTTCCCAATGCACGGAGGGGGAGAGACCAAGTCGACAACGGGTGAGGGGGGTTGTAATTTTGTGCCTTTATCGAGGTAGGTTTCTTAGAGTTTTTATACTTCAACACATTAGACTCCCCCCCCCCTTCTTGGAGGTTCCAATTTCCCACGGCACACCTGATGATTGCTCACGGCACACTAGTGTGCCCCGGCACACTGGTTGGGAAACACTGGCTTAAGTGACTCAATGTGTATAATTGCCGGCGATAACTTCTTAAGTCCCCAAGCTGGCTTCTTCTATTGTCCTGGGTGCTTGAAATAAACATCTTTGCCTGACCTAGTCATCCTTGGATCTAGTGATGGGATCTGATTGTGGGTCTCGGCCAGAGAAGATAGAAACAATGGGGAAGGCTGCAGTGACACCCAAATCCTCCGCAAATCCTCCGCAGGCGGGATGCCGCCCTTTGTGACGAATGATGAAGTCATGCCAGGGGACATATCCTTCACGTGGGCTTACTCCGAGGCTTGAAGGGACGTGCCCATTGTTATTGCCCGTGCAGGAGTTTCTGTTGAGTCCCTTTGTGAAGGGATTTGCTAGACCAGGAAACGAGAGATTCCCTGAAGCCTTGGGACGTTGGGTTCACGAAGAGGTGGCATTTCACATTTCAAACAGGGATATGGGCAAGGGGGAGGCGTGCAGGGGCCACTCATGGGGGATACATTCGTGTTGAGGAAGACAAGGAGATCATACCAACCCTTCCCACCCACCAGCGTCCTTTGAAAATTCATAATCCATGGGGAGAGTCCATGGGGTTTGAAGTAAAAAAATTCCAAAAAGTTTTAAAAGTTCTTCAAAATTAGGCAAAAGTCCCATAAAAGTTCAAGAAAGTTCGTAAGTTTAAAGGGAGATGGTTTGCTGAGTCCATATGACCCGCACTGGGATCGCTGCAGACGTGGGGAGCTGAGGTCTGTCCATTGGGGAGAGGAAAACTACAAATCCTGTCTGGTCAAGGGGCCAGAGTGGCCTGCCTGCTTCCCAGGGGTCCTAAGGGGTGACCGCAGCAGGCTCCCTGGGTCACGGGCTGCTGGACATCAGCGAGACGGCAGCAGAATCGACGTTGCAGCGGGGAGCCATGGATGACCATCAGCTGGTCTCCTCGTGAAGTTTCTTTTGGGATAAAAAGGGGTCGTTCCCAGGGCGTAGAGGGATAGCAGTTAGCCTTAGAATTAGTCCAGGAGAAGAATGGCACCGGTTTGGAAGCAATCCATTGACCCGTGGATACAGGGGCCCCAAGGGTCTCCATATCCACGGTTCAGAGGAACGCAGTTTCGGCCTTGATGTCCCTTCTATCTGAACTTGCCACTCACCAGCTACGAGGCAAAGAGCCTTCTCCGTGGTTGCTCCGACTCTATGGAACGCTTTACTGGATGAAGTTTGACCAATTGGAGAGCGGGCCCCTTTCTGGAGGGCTTGCAAGGCGACCCTCTTCCGGCAAGCATTCAATCTTAGCGGCCCCTCCTCCATCTCTTAGAAACTGGGGTTTCTATATGTATTGCTTTTTAATGTATATGCTTTTAGATTTTGTGAACTGCCCCTTGTGAGCCGACGGGGAGGAGGAGAGGTATGGAAACCGAAATAATAACTAAATAAATAAATAAATGCTGTATTTACTCCATTCTAATGCTCACCTTTTTTGGACTAAACTACCTCCCCCAAAATTTGGGTGCGCATTAGATTCGTGGAATGTGGGGGGAGGTCCTATTTTGGGGTTTCAGGGTTTTGGAAACTGAGGTGTGCATTAGATTCGATTGTGCATGAGCCTTGAGTAAATGTAGTAATGGACAAGGAAGAACAACTAGACGTAGTGAAGGAGGAGGATCTAGAAGAGGAAGGGGGGGGAGGAGAAATAGTAGCAGTACTGGAGGAGGAGAAGAAGGAAGGCCAGGCAGAAGTAGTAGGGAGCAAGAGAAAAAAACAAGTAGTAGCAAAGGAGTTAGCAGTAGTAGTAGCCGCTTTGAGACCCCTTGTGGAGAGAAAAGGCAGGGTATCGATAAACGTAATAGCAGCAGCAGAAGAAGGAAAGAAGGAGAAGGCAGAAGAACAAGTGGCAGGAGAGGAGGGAGAGGCGGAAGAACTCGGAGGAGGAGGAGGAGGAGGAGAGGGAAGAGCAAGGAGGCGTTGGGAGGCAGGAAGGGGGGAAGCTAGTAGCAGCCGCGAAAGGCAAAGAAGAGGGGCCGTACCCAGTCGTAGTGCCGGAAGAGGAAGATGTATTCGTAGTTTTGGAGGAGGAGGAGGAAGAAAATGAGTTAAGCATAGTAGTAGTAGTAGTAGTAGTAAGGGAGGAGGGGCTAAAGAAGAGAAAAAGCCGTCGCAGAGGAGGAAAAACAGGCATGAGCAATTAATATAAGAGTAATTGAACTGCAAAGACTCTGGCACAAGCCAGTCAAGGGGGTCCCGGTGGGGGTCGGCAGGCAGGGCGCGGCGCCTCAAGGCCAAGGTGGTGCACTTACGCACCATCGGTGCTGACGAGACCCCCGCCGGCCCGCTGCAGAAGGCCACCCTGCTGGGACCTACACCCATCATGCGCTGGTACGTTACACCGTCCTAGGCACATGGGAAGAGTCCAGTGCGTGAGCCAATGCAACAGCCAGCCGAGTGCCTGCTGCGGACTCCTCTCCTTGGGTTTCTAGTAATAATGATGGTGATCATCTTCTTGGCTTTCCTTCGCAAACGAAGATTCAGGAAGGACTCGTTTCACGCTTTCTGCAAGTGCGTTGACGACTACTTCGGAGGTTGGGTGTGTCCTTCGAGCCTGTGCAATGGGCCTTCCTGGTGGAGCGCAGCGTGCACAGAATGGGCCTCACCCTTTAAACCAAAGGTTTGTCCGCCGGGCCGAGCAAGCTGAGATGGCGGCAGCGAGGTCCTCAGGCCGGAGGTTGGACCAGAGTTTCCTTCTCTTTGGTGGTTGACCTTCCAGGGTTAGACGAGCGCCACCTGCCTGGGCTTGAAACCAGGGTTCTCCTCCTCTTGGGATGGTTGCCAAAGGGCCAGGGAGCCCACCCTGCCCGCTGGCGCTCTTTGCCAGACCCTTCTCCGGTTGTGACCTGCCTGGCATGGGGGCAGGTGCGCAAGCCTCTCTCTCCCCCACCACAAGGGGGCGCCAACAGAGAGGGGGTGGTGATGATGATGGTATAGGTATGTATGGACCGTACCTGCGCAAGGGGACTGGGGGCGGCTTACGGGAGGCCACGCCCAACAAGTCACAGCAAAGCCAATGGGCACCATGAAATGCGGCAATCAAACAGAAGAATTAGAAGACAAAAAGGAAAAACACAATACAAGTCACCAACCAAAGCAACATGAAATAACAAGAATGGCGGGCAGGCGGAACTAGTGGGGGGAGGGGGGGAGGAGGAGGAGGCCACGGTGGTAGGAGGAGGAGAGGAGGAGGAGGAGGGGGAAGTCGTAGCCCCGGGAGGGGGAGGGAGCGGGGGGGGAGGCGAGCATGGAGGAGGCGAGGGGCCAGGAGCAGGAGCAGGAGCAGCAGCATCTCCTGGGCCCGGGGCGCCGCGGTCCCGCTGCTGGCCTCCAGGGGGAGCGCTCGAGGCGGCTCTTCTGCTTGGCCCGGGCGGGCCGCCCCTCCCTCTCTCCCTCCCTCCCTCCCTCCGAAGGCAGCCGCTCCCCCTCGAGGAAGGCGGGCAGGCGGGCAGGCAGAGCTCCCGGAGGAGAAGCCCCTTCCTCCTCCTCTCCTCCTCCTTCTTGCCGGCCCTGGCGGCGGGTGAGCAGCCTTCTCCAGGCGGCGGCGTGGCGAGGGCGAGTGTCCCGCCCGTGGCCCAGCCTGCCCACTTCCCTGGGCTCTGAGGAGCAGCGGCGGGGTCCTTCCTGCTGCGCCGCCCGCCCGCCCGGCCTCGCCTCCCGCCGCCTCCCTCCCTCCCTCCGGGACTCACCTGCGCACATGTTGCTTCCGCCTTTGCCGCTGGCCGGGCCTGCCTGGGCTCCAGGTACGTTTGAGGCGGGCGGGCGGGCGGGCCGTTCCCCGGGTGTTTCCGGCGCCGGGACCAGCCCCCCCCCCTTGTTACAATGTGTCCAAAACACCAACCCCGGCAGGAAGTGAGCGGCCAAGGGGGAGGCAGGGCCGGGGGCCGGGCACTTCAGGGGCCCCCGGCCCTGACTCCCCGCAGGCCCCCCCCCCCCTCTCTCTCGGTGCTTGGAGAATGCTTGGCATGGCCCCCAAAGGTTGGCTCGCCCCCGGCCCCTTCCGTTGGCGCTGGTACGGAGAAGGGGGCGCTTGCCTCCCACCCGGGGCCTCCCTTCCTCGCGTTCCGTTTCTGGGGAGAGGCCTGAGAAACTGCAAGTCGCCCCCGTGGCGAGAGGACGGGCCGCCTGCAAGGACGCCGCCGCCGCCGCCGCCCAGGGGGTTGTGTGATGTTTGGCCAGCAGCCTTGTGGGAGGGAGGCTTCTCACATTCCCCCGTGGCAGCATGGGGAGCTGGAGCTGACGGAGGGAGCTCACCCTGGATTCCACCCCCCCCCCCGGCCTGTCGGCCTCCGGTCCTGCTGCTGCCGGCACAAGGGTTCCCCCGGGGGCCCCTCCTTGTCCTCACGGCCAGTGCCATTGAGCCCCTGTGCCAAGAGAAAGGCAGGGCAGGAACAGGGCGAGACTACAACTCCCACAGGGAGGGGCCCCAGGGCCTTGAGGAGTGGCCCTTGCAGGGGTCTCGGCGCAGGACTGGGCGCCGCGCGGCCTCCTCCTCGGCTCAGCTTTCCTGCTTTCTGTTTTATTTATGGATTATTTAATTAATGTATCGTTTTTAATTATTTAATTATTTGTTTTATTTATCAGTGGTTTTATTATTTACGTGCATTTATAAGTATTGTTTATTATGATGTGTTATTGTTTACGACTGTGCTCCTCTCAGGACTTGGTAAAACTGCAGCTCCCAGGAAGCAAAGCACTCACTGACTTGCGGCAGGTGAAGTGGGGTCAAACTGGATCAATTCCACAATAGAGATGCATCCCTGGGCTTCAGGCCACACCCAGACTAATGCAAACAACCCGGGAAGTCCCAGGGAAGGTTTGGCCCCTGGCTCTATTCCGGGAGATTAGCCCTGTTTCCTCCGGCTTCCGTTCCTCCCGGAATATTTTCCGTCCCTGGATTCCTATGGCAAGCTTTAGCTCAGAAACCGGGGACTTTCCAACCGGCCTCGTCTGCACCAGGTCCACTTCAAGCAGCTCAACTCTTTGGGTGTGCCTTCCTAGATGGGCAGATTAATGCAGTTTGGCCCCCCTGGGCCTGCTGTGGGTGGCTCGGTGTTGCTGCTGCTGCGGGGCCCCGGGAGCCATAGTTTGGCAAGGCCCTTCTTCCACCTTGGGAGGGGCACCAGAGGCTGGCGGCCGGGCCTCTCCAAAGAGGAGCCCGTGTTTGTCTCCCACCGGAAAGTGTGTGTTGTGTAGTTTTACTCCCCCCTCAGTGTGTGGACCTTGACCCCTTTTGCATTTTGTGGATACGGAACGCAAACAAGCTTTCCCCAGAAACAAGGGAACTGGGCGTCACCCAGCAATGCTCAGGAGTGGGCCGAGAGGGGCCTTCAAACCCAAATAAGCCAACGGCACACGGAAGCCCTTGGGACGCAGGGACTCCCCATCCTGCAGGTCAGGATACTAGGCATTGCAGTCGTGCGCTTGGGGGTGGCTTGCGCCGGCAGCAGCAGCAGCAAAGTGTCTCTTTCGCAGGCGCCCCCTTGGGATGTTCACGCCTGCACTGTGGAGTTAATGCGGTTTAGCATCACTTTGACCGCTGGGACTCGGTGCTGTGGGATGCTGGGAGTTGCAGTCTTCCTGGGCCTTCAGCCTTTTCCAGCAAGGTATTGAACTGCATTCATTATACCGTGTAGACCAGACCCGGGCCAACATTGGCCTTCCCTCCAGGTGTTTGGACTTCAGCTCCCAGAATCCCTCACAGCCTCCCTCCGGCCCCTCCCAAGCAGCGCCCTGTCGCGTTCCTGCTGCCATGTGTTTGCGCCCATAGCCAGCCAGCAGCATCTCCCATGTGTGGGGATTGATTAACCCGCATCTCCGTGGCGCCCTTGAGCCTCCGCCCAGCCTTCTGGGTGCCTGGGGGGGGGGGGGTGTGACGGTCAGCTGAGAAAGAGCCAAAGGAGGGGAGGGGGGGAGGGGAGCCTGCAGCCAAGGGGCCAAGGCATGAAGGTTGGCTCCAAAAATGGACATTCCCTCCCAGGCTCCAAATGCCTAGCATTGAATGACTTGAAAGGTCCAGTTGTGCCTTTAGGCAAAAGCCCCTTTGCTGCCCAGGTCACAAGGTCACAAGGGCAGCTGGCCAAGTCGGCCTGGAAACACAAGCCCAGCGCTTGCCAGGCATGCACCGCTTCCAAGTCTTCAGGCACATCTGCACCGTGGAATTAATGCAGTTTGACGCTGCTTTAGCTTCCCTGCCTTGGCTATGACAGGCTCATGGGAGTTGTGGTTTGGCAAGGCCTTGAGCTTCCCTGCCAAACGGGCTAAGCTTTTCAGAACAGGTTTGGTGCGGACAACGCCGATCGGAAAGTCCCAGGTGTGTATCTTTTGTTTCGTTCCAGTTTTGTATTGAGATGAAACAAACCGACTTGGGACACAAATACGGGGACGGAAAACCTTCTTCCTGGGAGGAAGCGGAGCCGGGTGAACCCCCGAAACAAAACCAGAATTGTGGGTTCCCAGTAAAGGAGGGGTCAGCCGAGATTGGAGTCCAAAATGGCAAAATTTTGGCCAAATGGCACACCTCTGAGCAGTACTTTGTTTTTGTATTGTTTTGACTGTTACTTGCTGTCAGCCGCCCTGAGTCCCTTCCAGAACTTTCTATTATTATTATTATTATTGGATAGATCCAGGGGCGGTCTCACCTCTCCCAGGGGGGGGGGGTAGGCAAGCCGCGGCGCCCCGTGCGGCGACGTCACGCACAGCTGTGCGGCTGCGCATGCGTGGTGACGTCACACACGGCTGCATGGCTGCGTCACGCGCGGCTGCGCATGCGCGGTGACGTCACGCACAGCTGCGCGGCTGCGTCAAGCGCGGCTGCACATGCGCACCGGCATCCCGCGCAGCTGCGCTGAGTGCACCAGCGCGGCTGCACCAATGGCTGCGCCGCCGGCAGCACTGGCTCCCGGGCAGGAGGCGCGGTGGGGGCAGGGCGGGGTGGCCAGCGTGGCGGCCCCCTCCCAGGTGGCGACGCCTCTCCCAGGACCCGTCGCCCTACGCGGCCGCTTAGTCGGCGGAATGGCAAAGGCCGGCACTGGATAGATCGTTTCACATGCGCTTTTTGCCTGCCTTGACGTGGCTGTTAAAGTCCGGTCTCCAAGTCTCACCACTTACAGGTCCTTCTCCAAAAATCAGCATATAGCGCTAAAGTTCATTACTTTCCATAATGTAATGATAAGAATTAAACTTTCATATATTTTCGATTCATGGCACACCAACTGACATTATTCAGGTCTTTTTTTCTTAATACTGATGATTTTGGCATACACATCTCAAAAAATTAGCATATTCCTTCCGACCAAATATGCTAATTTTTGGAGGCAGTATTTTTGGGTTTTCAGGAGCTGTGTGCCAAAATCATCAGCACAAAACAAAAACAGACCTGGAATATCTCAGTTGGTGTGCAACATATGGAAGTTTAATTGTTATCATTACATTATGGAAAACAATGAACTTTGGCACTATATGCTAATTTTTTGAGAAGGACCTGTATTTCTGCATTCGCCATGTCTTCCTCTTCCTCTTCCTCCCAGGGAAGGAAACTTCGCTGCTGCCGCTGCCCTTTCCCCTCTCCACGCACGCACGCACGCCAATGCCACCTGCCTTTTGCCACTTCCTGCCACAGTTTCTGCTGGGTTTGTGGTTGCGGAGGAAGAGGCGGGCAGAGAGGCAGCTGCAGCTCGCTTCAGTCTCGCGTCCCTTCCTCTTACTTTATGGTCAGCCTCTCGCCTTTCTTTCACTCCTTCGTTCCATTTCCGGAGGTGGCAGATCTGGGGGTAAATTGCACCCGCCGTGGGCATTAAGGGTTGTATCTAAACCATTATGTGCACCTTGTGTTCTAATCTATGCCAAACTCTTCTGGGCGCATCTGTACACGGAGGCCCTGGTGTTGGCCGAGTGGGCTAAACCTTGTGCTGGCAGGACTGCTGACTGACAGGTCAGGGTTTTGAATCCGGGAAGAGCGTGGATGAGTTCCCTCTGTCAGCTCCAGCTCATTATGCAGGGACATGAGAGAAGCCTCCCACAGGACGAGCAGCATCCTTGCAGACAGCCAATTCTCTCACACCAGAAGTGACTTGCAGTTTCTCAAGTCACTCTTGACACACAAAAATCCCTGTAAAATGAATGCATAGTGATTGCCGAAGTGGCAAAAACAAACCAGCCCCTAGCTGTTACCAAGGCCGCGGTCCCGTCTTCTCTGAGTGGCCACCCAACCTCTTCCCCCAAGTCGGACAGTTAGGCCCATTTTCTGCGAGGTTCAGGAGAAACTCTCGCGTCCTTTCCGTTCTTTGCATCTTTCCAGGGAAATCTCGAAAATAGCCGAGTATTTAAGAAGACAAACGGGATCCTGAACTGAAGGCCTTGAAGTGTTGTGGCCGCCGAAGAATGCTTGCGCTTCTCAGGCAAATGTGCAGAGCGCAAGCCTTCCCGTTTTGAAAGGTTTATTGAACAATAGGAGAATTGCCCTTCTTGAGGGAGGAGAGCCGGGTCTCGGCTTCCCTCCAACTCCATTGCCTCCAAGGTCCAAGCCTCCAAATACTATGTTTTCTCAACCACACAGAGCAGAGAGGCCTGGAAACAAAAGGACGTTGCGCACCCTAACAAAATGCCATTCTAGGTCTCCAATGAGGACGGGAGAAGAAAGAGAGAGAGAGAGAGAGAGAGAGAGAGAGAGAACGGGCACCTCAACAGACAGTTGACCCAGGCCTCTGTGTGTGGGGGGGGGGGGGGAGGATTCCCTCAGCTTCTCCTAATGCGCTCTCGTGGCTTCTCATTGAGGACTGCAGACTTGAGCGAGTGGCTGCGTTCCAACACTTGTAAAGAAACTCATAGTGAGATTGAACATGAGTCTACTATGAGTCTACGCCAGGACTGGGCAAACGTTGGCCCTCCAGGTGTTTTGGACTTCAACTCCCACAATTCCTCACAGCCTACCGGTCCAAAACACATGGAGGGCCAAAGTTTGCCCAGGCCTGTTCTACACTGATCTACATATCGTGCAGTTTCCTATACGCTTTGAGTCTCCTTGTGGAGAGGCAAAGCGGGGTATCAGTACACACAATAAACATCATAATCTGTATATCTGTATACCTTTATAAAGCGGAATGTTTGTATGTACGTATGTATGTATGTGTGCGGAGGGCGGGAGGGCGGATATGTGGCAGCCACTTTCACAGGCCACAGCGACCAGCGCGGGTGATGGACCTGCACCAAACTTGGTACACATAACCCCCCCCCCCTAGCCCCCTTTACGTCCTGGTGCGGGTCGGGGGACATGACCCACGGATTATGGGATTTGTAGTACTTTCAAACCCTTTGGTTCCCACAGACCACTGAGGCCACCAAAAAGGACCAATACAGACCACACTTAGCACGCACAGCCCCCATGACCCACTCTACGTCCTGGTGCAGTCTGGAGGAAGGTGGACCATGGATGATGGGACTTGAAGTACCTCTACTCACTTCCCAAGTCCGCTGCAACCCTCATCCAATCACTGATTGAGACCAAACTTGGCATACATAACCCCTATGACTGCCTTCACGTCCTGGTGAGGTTTGGGGGAGGACTGACAATGGATGATGGGATTTGTAGTACTTTCACCCCTCTGTTCCCATAGACCACTGTGGCCCCCAACAAACACTGATAAAGACCACACTTGGCACACAGAGCCCCAGTGACCCACTCTACATACTACTGAAGTTTGGAGGGGGGCAGAACATGGATGATGGGACTTGCAGTACCTTCTCTCACTTTCCAAGACTCCTACAAACCTAATCCTATGACTGATCAACACGAAACCTGCCACACAGAGCCCTCATGACCCACTCTACATCCTGGTGCTGTTTTGTGTGAGATGGACCACGGATGATGGGACTTGAAGTACCTCTACTCACTTCCCAAGTCAGCTGCGACCCTCATCCAATTACTGATCGAGACCACACTTGGCACACATAACCCCCATGACTGCCTTCACGTCCTGGTGAGGTTCGGGGGAGGACTGACAATGGATGATGGGATTTGTAGTACTTTCACACCCCTCTGCTCCCACAGACAACTGCGGCCCCCAACAAACACCGAGAAAGACCACACTTGGCACACACAGCCCCAGTGACCCACTCTACATCCTACTGAAGTTTGGAGGGGGCCAGAACATGGATGATGGGACTTGCAGTACCTTCCCTCACTTTCCAAGACTGCTGCAAACCTAATCCAATGACTGATCAACACCAAACCTGGCACACAGAGCCCTCATGACCCACTCAACATCCTGGTGCTGTTTTGTGTGAGACGGACCACGGATGATGGGAGTTGAAGTACCTTCACTCCCTAAAAACAATGCAACCCTCATCCATTCACCAATACAGACCAAACTTAGCACACAGAGCCCCCATGACCCAATCTACATCCTACTACACTTTGGGGGAGGGTGGACCAGAGATGATGGGACTTGCACTACCTTCAGTAATTTCATGATACCACTGCAACTCCCAATAATGATGGATCAAGACCAAACTTGGCACACAGAGCCCCCATGACCCACTCTACATCCTGCTGCGCTTCTCAAATGACCCGGGCACCGCCGGGTCCCCAAGCTAGTAATAAATATTATGACAAGGCCTATGCGGCAGTGGAGTTGCGCGTGGCAGAGCCAGAGCTGGGGCGGACAGGCAATTTCGTTTCCTCCCCGGCAGCTGCCTTGCAGGAGGAAGCAGGCTGACATTTGCGTAGCGAAAACGGGAAGCAGGAAGTGTAGGAGCTGCGGCCGTTTTGGTGCTTCGGCCCTCAAGGCTAAAGCAGAAGCAGCGCTGGCGGAAGGGGGGCCGCGGTACTTGCTCGAGCAGGAGAGAAGTCTTCAGAAGAGAGGGCCCAGATTGGTCGTGAAGCAGAAAGAGAAGCAAGGCGCAGCGGAGAGGCAGCCGCCACAATGAGCGCAAATGTGCAGGCAGCGCCTCTCTTTCTTGCAACGCCAGGATTCACCCTTGTCGTCCCGAGTGGCTGCTGATTAGCTCGACGTACCTAAACTTTGTTTCATGCACAGAATGATTTTGAAAGATAACTTAAAGGTAATTTCATGTAATGTATATAAAGTGTAGAGTAAAGGGCAATGATTTCCATGTTGAGATTCTGAGTGCATGTTGTGCAGGCCTGGTGTAGATGCGCACGCCCCTTCTCTTACTCACTCCTGGGGCCTAGAGGAGTCCGCACTTGGCTGCAGCCATTGCAATGCTTCCATGTAAACACAGACTTCTGGGGGCAGGGTGTTTTCCTGAACATGCGGTGTTTGGTCATCCCTGATTTATGCCGGCATTTCTCTGTCCTCCTTCCTTCCTTCCTTCCTTCCTTCCTTCCTTCCTTCCTTCCCTTCCCTTCCTTCCTTCCTTCCTTTGCATAGGACCATTCTCCTTGGAGCTGTGAGTCTACTTTGGGATAGTAAATGCACCGGAAAGCCGAGACCCGGAAACCCCCCAAAAGAGCCCAGGATGTACTGGTGCGTGGGGACAGAGGACTCCGATGCGGATGGCGAGGGCAACGTGGCGGCTCCAGAAGGTAAGCCCGGCATCTCGATGGGCTCCTGTCGAGGCACGCTCTCTTTTGCCAAAGGCACATCTCGGGGCACAAATGGACACTGGCCAAAAATCACGGGGGACAAAACCTTAGTGGACACGAGGGCCCATTGCGCTGTGATGGAGTGCTTGTAAGAATATCCATGGCGCGCGTGTGTGTGTGTGTATGATTAATGGGTAATATTAAATCAATATGCCTAAAATGCTGCTTTTCCAGAGTGTCGCCTGATTGTTATTTTATGGAAACTTAAGAAGAAACTTAAAAAGGAAAATGACTAAAATGGATGTTTTTAATGGTTTGTTCTGAGCAGATCAGCCCTTTAATAAGAGGCATTGGGGAGTGGCCGTTTCCCCCACGTACGCTTGAGTATACCTGGGGTATTTAGTAATAACAGTAGAGTCTCGCTTATCTGACCTTTGCTTATCCAACATTTCCTGGTTTGTGGCTAATTAATTTGGGACTGTCCAGGACGTTGTCTGGACAGCCCCGCCTTTGTTGTGGGAGTTAGCGCAATAAACGACTGCCTGGGCGGGCCCTCGGAGCGTGGGCCCGGCTCAAGGTCTTTCCGTGGGTCCCCCTCTCTGGTGAAGCCAGGGTCCTGACCCCGATCTACAGAGCTGTGGTCTCATGCTCAAACAGTACTCAATACTGTGTGCGCAGAAGTAATTTCTGCTGCTGGGATGGGGAACATGTCAGTCTTCCAATTTTGATAAACTTTATTTATTTATGTATTTATTTATTTATGCATTTATTTGTTTCGGGAATTTTTCTCCCGCCAGACTCAGGACGGCTCACGACATCATTAAAATAGGCAATCATTAAAATAGACGATGTAACGTAAACTATCCATTAAAACCAAAAGCTATAAAGCCACAAACATTACAAGGATGCTCCATAGCATCGATCATCTTATAAATAATTGAAATTCAATTAATCTAAAATTACCTGCAGCACTCGATTCCCTGCAATCCCTGGAGGGAGACCACAGCTTCTCCGTGCTTGTTCTGTTGTGTTTAGTCGGGCCGATTCCCCTTCTCCGTGGGCACATGTGGACCACTGCTGCTTCCGCTATGGGTCCCAACTCCAAATGGCTCGATGCTGGGTTACGAACAATTTGGGAACAGTAAAAGATTTCTGTTTGCCACCCATTTGCATGAACCTGTTAGCAACAACAGCAACAACAACAACAACAGCAGTGCAGCCTTTACAGTGGACTCTGAAGCAGAAAATGCTTCAGCTGTATTTACTCCACAGAAAGGAAGATTTAGCAAGCCTGTTTTAGCAAGCCCTGCAAATGCTCAGGGGCGGTCCTACCGGTAGGCAAAGGACGCCGCTGCATGGGGTGCTATCTGGGTAAAGGGCGCATTCCCCCGCCCGCCAGACAGCGTCCGGCCGATGTTCCGCCTTTGGTCTTTGTGCGCTCCGATGCCGCGCCGTAGCAAACCTCCCTGCGTGCCGAATAGGGAGTGCGCACAGGAGCTTCTGGGCGTGAGCGGAGGGGGGCGCCACCAAAATAATGTTTTTTTGGGGGAGGGGATGGCAAAATAATTTTTGCTTACCATTTAAAATTACCTTAGACCGCCCCTGCAAATGGTTCTCTATTTCCAGCAAATGTTGGATTTGTTTACCTGTTTTCTATATGCATTTCCCTGGGTGGGAAGGGATCACGAGTGGAAAGCACCAAAGAAGCCTTGATGTGTTCACTTGGAGCGCAGTGCCGTGCAGCGCACTGTGTTCGGTACAACCCATTCCACCTGAAGTGTGGATTCAGCATCAAGCTCATTCAGGGGAATGGGTTTGCTTTGGCATGCTCTGCTTTGCATACTTCTGACCTCCTTGCATACCCAGAGCTTTGGGGAAAGACTCGGTAAAGACTCAGTATCGACGCACTGATTGGGAATCACAACAGGGAAGGAGAATCCGGCAGATTCCGGCCGCTCCCGCTTGCCGTCCTGCAGGGGCGAGACGCTTGTGGTCACATGAGAAGCCTCTCCTTCCCCCTTGCCCCTGGTTCTCGTGGCCTTGACTTTCCTTTGGGGGAAAGCCCTCAGATCCTTTTTGCCCACAACTTCCACCCGCTCGGTAACGACCCCTTCCGAGTGCGCAAGAGCAATCCCTGCTGCAGCGCTTGAGGAGTTAATTGTGTTGCCAGCTTCTGATTGCGTGGATTGTGTTGCCTCCACACTGACTGGAAATTCAGATGACTTGAGGGTTTCTGAATAATGACAGCAAGGTGAGTTCTGGCGGTGCCGTGGCTGTTCTCGCGTACGCGCAATAACCCCGTTCCTGTCCGTTCTTTTGTTATCCTTTATGAGAACAGTTTCCTTTCAGTGATTTGTGAAGCAACCCTTGTTGTGCAGCAACGTTTTCGGCGGAGAGTCTGCTGTTAAAATGTGTTCGGGCTGCTTATTCTGAAGCCACAAAAGTCGCGCTTCTGCCATTTGCAGATGCCGAAATGTTTGAAAGCAAAACGTTGTCCGTGTCCCGACCTTAAAGGATGTGAGAGTTGCACTGTGCAGTCTGTCGTGATTCCTGTTTCGCAGCGCCTTCGTGAATTTGCGTTTGCTTTGCCTGTAAAAGGGGCCACTTGCGTCCTTGTGGACTGGAAAGTTTGTCCCTTGGAAATGTGTTTTCAAACGTACGCATTACTTGTTTCGCTAAAGAGCATCTCTTCCAGATTTTTGTCTCTGGTTGTCTGTTTTCATAATGGATGGTGGTTCATGGTTGCAGCTTCTTGTTGTTGTTGTTTTCCAGATCTGCGCAGTTGCTGTTGGGTGTTTGGTTGTGCAGAAAGTAGGTTGCGAGCAGAGCGAGCGCCAAGGCTTGGAAACCTGCTTCTAGGCCAGAGTAAATATTATTTCAGGAAGCAGAACAGCAAGCATGTTCGAAATAGCACGGGAGCATCTACACTGTAGAATTAATGCACTTTCACACCACTTCATCTGCCACGGCTCAATGATATGGCGTCATGGGCCTTGTAGTTTTGCCAAGGGTCTTCAGCCTGCTCTGCCAAAAGGTGCAGGTGCCTCGCCAAACTACAACTCCCATGATTCTGTAACATTGCACCATGGTGTTTAAAATGGTCTCAAACTGCATTAATTCTGCAGTACAGATCTTTTGAAAAGACACTGCACACCCGAGGGATCGGCCTTTTCCCTCTCCCGATCACGTTCTCTGAGAAGCCCACGGACAGGCGGCTTCTGTGGTTCTATCCCAACTTGGATGTGAAATTACAGCCAGCCCTCGGTGTCCACGCGCTCCTCACCCGTGGATTCAACCACGGCTCGAAAATATTTTTGAAACTCCAAAGCAAACCTTGACTCTTTTCATACGTCAGTCCATACGTCTTCATTACGGCCCAAAGAACCAAGTTGCTCAGCAAAAGTTTATTTATTTAAAACTCTTGTACCCCGACCTTCTCACCTCTCTCTCTCGAGGGACTCAGGCCGGCATCACAGCAAAGACTCAATGCTATAGAGTTTAAAAACAAGGACAACAACATATTAAAATACATAAAAACCCAGCATAGAACCACATCACCATTCAAACAATTCCACTCAAGCATTCAGACAACAGCCCATCTCAGCCTATTCTGGGAAGGCTTGGCTCCACACCCTGGTCTTCCCCCACCTCCTGAAGGACAACAGGGAGGGGGCAGACCTGGCATCACTTGGGAGAGAGTTCCACAGCCGAGGGGCCACCACAGAGAAGGCCCTGTCTCTCGTCCCCACCAGCTGCGCTTGTGAAGCCGGCGGGACCGAGAGCAGGGCCTCTCTGGAGGATCTTAATGTCCTTGATGGTTCGTAGGGGAGAATCCGTTCGGACAGGTAAACTGGGCCAGAACCGTATAGGGTTTTGTAGGTTAAAACCAGCACTCTGAATTGTGCCCGGAAGCTAATTGGTGCAGGAAGGGAGTGGTATGCTCCCTGTGCCCCGCTCCTGTTATCAACCTGGCTGACAAACGTTGGACTAATTGGAGCTTCCGATCAGTCTTCAGAGGCAGCCCCACGTAGAGAGCATTGCAGTAGTCTATTCGGGATGTAACCAGAGCGTGGACCACCGTGGCCAAGTCAGACTTCCCAAGATACGGGCACAGCTGGCGCACAAGCCTTAACTGTGCAAAAGCTCTCCCGGCCACCGCCGAGACTCAGCGATGAGTCCAGGATCACTCCCAGGCTGCGAACCTGCGCCTTGAGGGGGAGCGTCACCCTATGCCCTGTTCGGCCTTACAACTGAAAAAGGTTTAGAGCAGATCCATAAACCGAGAAGACCGCTTATAAACAGGGCGCGTGCAATGCTCGATGCAGGTGAAGAGTCCCTGGAAATAGAGGCAAGGCCAGTTTCAGCCTGAGTCTAAGGCAGGGGGTCGCCTCCTCCCGGCTGGCTGGCTGGCTACCTCGGAAGGAGACTTGGCAACAGACAAGGCCACCTGGGAGAAATGGTCACCTAGTAAAAGCTTTACTTGGAATTGGGCTGATCTACCAGGTCGTGGGTTAACAGTAGGCAGCTGAGCCTGTTTGTAAAAACTGCAGGACAATAAGGTGCAAGGCATGCCTCCAACGTCCTGGTCATCACAAGAGCAAAGCCTTGCGTTGTGTGGGGCTCCCTTCCACAAATCACCCTCAAAGCACTTCAGGTGGGAACACATTGCGCCTCTGCCTTGGAGAACAGGCCGAGGTATTTGGCCTGCTTCATGGAGAGGCCCAGCATAGTGTACGTGCTCAGGGCGCTTGGGGAACAAGGGACCTATGAGCGGGAGCGATGCTCACCGAAGGCAGTGCCCCACAGTCGTTGGTAGGTTTCAGTGCCACGTCACAACTCGGGTGAGAGGGAGGGAGAGAGCCCTTTTAGAGTTAAGATTGAACCAGTTGCTATCTTGTGCCAGGGGGTGAAAACACTTGACCACAAACCAATATGTAAGGGTCAACCACCATGCTCTTGTGGGTGGGGGGATTCCCCCATTGGGCTCTAACAGCAAGGTAAGGGCAGCACGCATCAGGGGAAGTGGAAGAGGGCCCCCCAGAACGGTGGTTGGTGCTGGTCTATCTCAGGGGTTGAGCATAACCCAGTAACTGCCTTGGGGTAAATACAGACCCCCCCCCCCCTTTGGTAATGCAAAAACGTCGAGGGGCTGACCTGCTAACTGGTGCTTTCAGGGAAAGAGAGGGTTTGTGAGTGGACCAGGACCGAGTGTGGTGGGAAGGCAGCTCCAGATATTGAAAGCTCCTAACCCAGGCATGGGCAAACTTCGGCCCTCCAGGTGTTTTGGACTTCAACTCCCACAATTCCTAACAGCCGGTAGGTTGAAGTCCAAAACACCTGGAGGGCCGAAGTTTGCCCATGCCTGTTCTAACCTGTAGGTCCCATCAGCCTAAATCCCGTGCCCACCTGTTCTCCAGGCTCTACCCTTCAGCACAGAGGTCTCGTGAGGAAGGGGCTTCCAGATTACAGAGTGATGGGCTGCCATTGGGGCTCTCCAGGCTTTGAGCATGAGCACGTTTTGTGACGCAATCCTGTGCACAAATACTTCAGGTTAAGGCTAATGTGCTTCATGGCCCTTACGCGCACGGAAGTTTACGTTGAAAGGTAGCCCAAGACAGACAGACAGACAGACAGTTAGATATTTGGCCTGGCTTGCAATGATAAGGTTGTTGTGGCCAGCAGCGTCCGCATTTCCAGGCCCCCAGAACCCCCAACTAATGGGTGACCGAGATCCTGCAGGTGAAGGCTGTGGGAAAGCGCACTTGCAATGGCCTGTTCGTTGTGGATCTCTGGGGATGTTTAAGGCCGGTCGGCCATCTGTTGGGATTGCTTTCCTGGCGTCTTCCTGCCCGGCAGCCGCCTAGTGCTGTTGGAGGACCGGACTTGCGTGGCCAGTGGGCCTGCCCTGGGCTTTGGGGCACCATGGGTTGCTCGCAAGAGTGGGTGCTCAAGGCCTGCCTCCACTTTGAGGAGCAGGCGCTCCTCGGTCCTTGGCGGAGTCCTCCCGGCTTGCTTTGCCTGACCCTGCACCACCGAGCCTGGGTTCCCTGGGTGTGAGTGGGAAAGGGACTGGCCTCCCGCTCCTCCTGGCCGAACCCCTCCCCGCTTGCCCTTGGCCCGTTCTCCAGGATCCCACAGGGGTTATTGATGCCTTGGCAACTCCGTGATGCAAATCCCTGGCGCCGTCTCCAATGTCTCAGTGACTTGAGCTCCGACTTGAATAATTAACGCGGGAGGATCGCTCGGACGCCTAGTGATCTTAGCCGTGCCTTTCAAGGGCATTGATTTCCCGACAGGCAGAGATTGATCCCAGCGCTGTGTTTTGCATGGAAAGGCTGTGGGTTGAGTGCCAGGCCAACCCCTTGCTGGGGCCCACACAGCCGAACGCAGTCACGGGCAAACGTGGGCTCGCGAGGGGTTTTGGCCTTCAACTCCCACCATCCCTCCTCACAGCGCCAGGCCCCTTCCTTCCTTCCTTCCTTTTTCTTTTCCCTTTACTTTTCCGCTTAAGCAGCTGAGGGGAGAAAGGAAGGGGCCTGGGGCTGTGAGGAGGAACGGTGGGGGTTGAAGGCCAAAACTCCCGGGCGGAAGGCTGAAGCCTGCCCGTGCCATAACACCTCTGCATGGCCCTTGCCTAAGAAACCCCTCCGGACATCACAGGTGGCTTGAAGGCACACACAGGGGCACGCATAGCGTCCTTGCTCTTGTCCAATGGCTTTTGTGATTTGTAATGGCATCAAAGATGCGCTGAATGCCTGTCTTTCAAGGACACGGAACTATGGTCGGCGGAGGTGTGGTCGTTCCCCGTCTCGCGTCGTTTTCTCTTTCGGCCAAAGCAGGCTCTGTCCTCTGGCCACCTCCGGAGGGATAGCTACGCTCTCTCGATAGATAGATACATCACAATCGCAAAATGTGCTCTAGCAGGACCGTGCCCCTTATTTCCAAAACATCATTCCTGCCCCTGCAGGTTTGCCCCCTTGCCCTTCAGCAAACACGTATTCTACAGGTTTCCCCCATATTTTCCTAAAATCATGTAATTTCCACATTCCCTTTCTAGTCTGAATACCGCGTGCCCATTTATCACGTTCTCCCCCTTCTTTCCGCATACAGAGGCCGCAAGCATGGGCGGCAGGCAGTCCTCGGCCGGCGATCTCTCCGCGGATCAGCGCCCCGTCACAGACGCCATTCAGGATGCCTACAGAGCTGGAGAATTTGGGAAGGCCCAGGAGTTGGTGAAAGCAGCCTGCCAGGAGAGCCTCTCACCTGCGGAAAAGGTCAGGCGTAAAGGCCAGGCGTTCACCGTCCTCCAAAAGAAGAGATAGATAGATAGATAGATAGATAGATAGAAGGATGCCTTCCCCAAGAAGCAACTCCACGCGTTCTTTACCCTTGGTAAAGAGTGCTGGGATTTGCAGTCCAACTCTCCCCACCCGCCCCCATCAGTTTGGTGATGTTAGGGTGGTCTTGGATCACGCCTGGCAGCTGACACACCAATGGCGTGACTCCCCAGATAGAGCTGTCCTTGCAGCACGCCACCTTCGGTGGCCATTCATTATGCACGGGGTGCCTTCGTAAACAGCCCGGGAACTGCGGGGATTGCAAAACCGGGCGGCTGGGCTGCTACCTGGGTCTTGTGGGTGGCAGCACAATGTGGCAGCAATTTGCCTTCTGCTCCAGACGGGACTCCGTTTCCTGCTGCCTGCCCCCCCCATCTCTGCATCACTATCTATATCTCTGTCTGCCTGTCTGTCTGTCTGTGTCTATCTACCTCTCTATCCCTATCGCCTGCTCCCCCCTCTCTCTATATATATCTCTGCCTGCCTGCCTGTCTGTATCTCTGCCTGTCTGTCTATCTACCTATCTCTATCTGTATCACCCCCACTCTCTCTATATATTTATCTGCCCCCCCCCCCCTCTCCCTCTTTCCCTATCCCTACCTACCTATGGCAGGGGTGGGCAGCTTCTGGGAGAGCGGGGCCTACTCTTCTGCCCTGGATCCCTTCGTGGGCTGCACAGACTTCCAGAAATACCAAGTTGGGAACAGCAGCAACAACAACAACAACAAGTGACCTGAAGTCTGGCACCAACACTCGTTTCATTTGGGAACCGAGTAAAACGTTGGCTGTCCATCAAGGCCTTTGGGCTTTATTAATTAATCTCTAAACACCGATTTACCTCGTTTTACACCTTTTGATCTTTTCGATCTGCTTCAAATCATGGTTGCTGCATTTCTGTGTTATTACCTTAAACTGTTTAATGTCTTGTTTTGATGTTACTTGCAAGCCGCTCTTCCTGTTGTTGCTGCTGTTTGTTTGTGCAACAGTTTGATAATTTTCTTTACAAGTAAAACAACAACAAAAACACCCGGCCCTGCCAAAGGTTTACCATCTAAATTGTGCGCATTTGCACTCACAGGCGAAGAGCGGGCCATGAGGATTGCGGTGCCTTCTGCTTCATTTATAACTTGGGAACTGAGGGCCAAATAGCAGTCTAAATGTAAAGCTATTACACGGTGTCACCAAATTATTATTTTTTCTTTTTTTTAAATATAGTTTTTATTGGTTTGCAAAGTGATAAAAAACAGACACGTTGGGGTTCGGTGTTGTATTGTACTCCAAGCAGCCGTATGTGGCTGCGTGTCTGTTTTTTATTTAAAAAAAATATTATTTTTTCTGTTCCTGGTTTGAAAGTGTTATTTCCCGTTTAATCGTGCCGTCCTTACGTGGAAAGTGGTTGTTCTGCTCCAGAAACTTCGTTTTTGTGGTTGCCATTTTTAACCTTTTGTGCAGACGGCAAGCACAAGGTTTTTGCAGTTTAATCGTCTTTCCCCGAGTTTTTATGACAGAGCCAATTAGGAAACGGCATTGATGACCCAGGAACAGAAGTCACTGCCTTGCAGTGTGCTATGAAACAAATCATTACCCATGCATGATAGTAGAAATGCAGTATGAATGAAGCAAAGGAATAAGCACACCCATGTTTAGGGCAGGCAGGGGTCCCTGCAAGATGTTTCCTGGGTGCGCTCATGCCCCGCAGGACTTTGGTGGAAGGCAAAGTGTTCCTTTGGTGGGATCCCCAGAGATTATCACCAATCACATACCTGTTTGGTGCTGGGTGCAGATCTTTTCATTCTCCCTACATGTATTGTCAAAGGTCCAATGGCCTATAATTGTAGGGCTTTGAGGTCTGTTGTTGCTGTTGGTTTTCGTTAGGTTTCCTGTGTTGCAGCGTTTGACTCTGCTGCGTTTAGGATTGACGGCTTTTATTCGCCGCCTTCCTTGGTTGTGTCTTACCCTCCGAGAGGCCTTTAGTTGCTTCCAAGAGGCAGCAAAGGCCCTTCCTTTGAACGCAGGTCCCCCCAAACCACGATCGTGAATCCAGAGGGTCCCTTTTCATCCTGGAAGGCCTTTGGGCCCAAATTCAAGGGATGTCGCTGGTTCACTGGGTTGCTTTGGAAGATCCAGCAGAGAGCAAATGTCCTGGCCGTGTGGTTCATTCATGGGAGTTACTCCTCCTGGGAGTCAGCCGGGGAAGTTTCCAGCGAGGGATTTTCCATTGAAGGCTTTCTAAACCAGTTGTCCTCCTTACAATGGGTGGGAGCTTCCAGGTAGTTCCTCGGGAGTTTGTTTACTTCTGGATCCTGTTTCTAAGAAGACCGGTCACGCTTGGGATATGGTATGATTTGGCCAGAGAAGTAGCACCGCCTTACACCAACTCTTAGCTGAGGCGCATGAAAGGGAGAAGTCCTTGGGTTCCGTTCGCTCCCCTTCCTTTGGACTCCCGCGCTGCCGTGCCTTCCTTCATCTCTCCTCCTCCCCTCCCCCCCCCCCGAACAGGGCCACCTCTTGAGCCTTTCGGCCGCCTTTGGGGACCTGCAGACGGTGAAGCACTTGCTGGAAGAGGGACGTGCGACGGTGCCCCTTGAACCCAACGATGACCACCCTGCGGTCCTGGCAGCCTACTTTGGCCACACGGATGTTGCCCAAGAGCTTCTTGGTTCTCTCCTTGGTAGGTGAAGCCTCTTGCGTCCCTCATTCCTTCCTTCCTTCTCTCCTTCTGTGCCCGTGGCAGATGTGTTCCAGGACTTCTCATGGACACGTGAACCACGGGCAACAGTGAACTCCATTGAAATCAAGGGCCTCTGTCCCAAGAATGGCACCATGTTGTGCTGCAGAACCTAGAAAATGTCCAGCGCAGGCCTGGGCAAACTTCGGCCTTATTCCAGGTGTTTTGGACTTCAACTCCCACCCTTCCAAGCGGCCTCAGGCCCTTTCCCTTCTTTCCTTTCTGTCCTCTTAGTGGCTAAGGGGGAAAAGGAAGGGGCCTGAGGCTGTGGGGAATTGTGGGAGTTGAAGGCCAAAGCGCCTGGAGGGAGGGCCCGTGCCCGCGCTAGACAAGTTCTGGGTCCTGCAGCACAACAGGACGGCCTCGGAGTCTGGCGGAAGCTCCTTCCTTAAAAGCTTTGAAGCAGAGGTTGCGTGGCCGTCTGTCGGGGTGCTTTGATTGTGCTTTCCATGCATGAAGGCAGAAGGGAGTTGGGCTGAACGGCCGGCCTTTGAGGGTCTCTTCCAGCTCAGTGACTTCAGAGGTATCGGCCAGCAAAGCCCGAGTGAAGAGCGTGGGGCCTTGACGCCCAAGAGCGCTGGGACACTCACAGGTTGAAAGCCACACTTGAAAGCTCTTATTTTGGGAATCCCACCAAGCTCTTCGATGGCCACTCATGCCCAGTTCATGCTTTATCTCATGCCATGGGTTAGATACGGATAGTCTGGCCAGGCCCTGGTGGAGGCTGTGGGTGTTGCCGGAGGAGCGGCCCATCGCCCTGTTCCCTTCCCAACTGTGGGATGTGTTGGGGGTCTTTGAAAAGCCGCGCTCCCCACCTCACCCCCTTTGCCAAATCCCACGGAGTGACGGCGCCTTTAAGGGCTGACTCTGAAGTACAAGGTCCCCCATGCGCGCTTTCAAAGCTTCGCGGGCTTCTTCCTCAGGCAAAGACGGCGGAGATAAAAACACACATGGGAAAGGGGAAGGGACACAGTTGGCAAAGTTGCGTGTGGCCTTTGGCTGCCCTGGTTTCCCTTGAGACCAATGTTCCCGGCCTTTGGTCCTCCGGGTGTTTTGTCCCAGAATTCCTGGCAGTGCCCAGGGTGGCCGGGACTTCTGGGAGTTGAGGCCTGACGTACCTGCGGGGCCAAAGCTTAACAACAGGTGTAACTTTTCTTTACGTGCCCTTTGGGCTTTCTAGTTGACTCAATAAAGACATCCCTGTTCTGTGGATCTGATGTTTCCTTGTATGTTGCGCTCTTTGTGGTCACTTTGACGGAATTACAGTCGATGAACCTTTGTTTGACCAGGTTCTTCCAACATCTTGCAGCTTCTGAACTGGGTGCTGGCCATTGCCTGCCAGCGAGGACACCTGGAGGTGGTCAAGCTGCTGGTCCTGACGTACAAGGCAGACCCCGACAGCTGTGCCGTGCGGAGGAACGAGTTCCCGGCTCTGATCCGGTTGCCTTTGTACGCAGCCATAAAAGCAGGTACGTTTCCGCAAGCTTCGTGCAAGGCGCACGGCTGAAAATGCGATCTTCCCGGGAACATCTCCCTTGAACCTCTTTACTGGGTTCTCTATTATTAGGATATGAGGACGTCGCCGCCTTCTTGTTGGAGAACGGGGCCTTCTTCTGCTCCTACGTCCTGATGGACTGCCCCCGCGCAAGCAAGCGCCTCCTGCGGAAGTATTTTGTGGAAACGGCGGCCTCGCCCGGGAGGAGTAGCGCACCTGCAAAAACAGTGAGTAATGTCTCTTTGAAGGCGTTTTGGGGTTTTGAAGCCCTGATTCCCCCCCAGACAAGTTTCCTCGTTTGGTCCGTTGGTCTCTTGCCTTTTAACTCAGAGTGGAACTCAAAGCGGCCTACCAGTTGTTAAAAACAATACCATCAATCAATACCAATGACCTTGCATTGTCAGATCCCAAAGAACAGGCAAAACTAGGCCAGGATGGAAAGGTCAGTGTTGGGTCCTTCTTTGACCCGGTTCCTGAAGAACTTGCTGCACATCAACCGCATTTCAGAAATATTGGACCTTTGGCTACAGATCCCGGTTGGGGATTCTGGGATGTATGTTTCCTCAAAAAGTAACTCATCTAATGCCTGCCTATAGAGTAGGCACGGGCAAACTTGGGCCCTCCTCCAGGTGTTTTGGACTACAACTCCCACAATTGTTAGGAATTCTGGGAGTTGTAGTCCAAAACACCTGAAGGGCCAGTCAGAATTTGCTCGTGCCTGGTTGAGAGTGCTGTATCTCAGCGATCCGGCCACCGCTTTCCAACCGGAAGGGTTACTGCTTCCCATGGATGAAGGCTTCCCTTTCCCCCCCTTCTTCCGTCTCGAGGGTCTCCTGGTGAACTGGTCGCGCCTGAGGCTGCCTTGGGTGGACCTGGACTGGCTGATGGACGTCTCCCACCGGGTGACCGAGCTGCACCTCTCTGCCAACCTCCTGGCCGCGCTGCCCTCGGCCCTCCCTTGGGGGCTGGTCAACCTCCAGAAACTGAGCCTCAGCGAGAACCGGTTGCGCGAGCTGCCTGGCGTGCGCTCTTCGGACGAAGTCATGTGCACCAAGTAGGAGCCCTTGCTCTCATGGCCCTTCTTCTTTGGGGACCCACTTCCCTTCCTGTTCTGGGTCTGAAACGATATTGGGGGAGAGGGAGGGAGGGTGAAACATGTTATTTATTTACTTTGTGCCCCTGGGTGACGTCCTTGCAGACGGCCAGTTCTCTCACACCAGAAGTGACTTGCAGCCTCTCAAGTCACTCCTGACGTGAAAAAAGAAATGGTGTCAAAAGCATTGCAGAAGTAAACAAGTACAAAACTGATAAAATAAAGGGAGCTCAAGCAACTCAATGATTGTAGACCAAAAACGGGCCACGGCGACCGCATTGCCTGTCGCTTTAAGCGGCTCTTCCTCTGTGCGCGAGGCAGGGCGTGGCGGGCGGGCGGGCATGCAGACGCGGAGGGGTTTGTTCTGCTCCACAGACACACAAGGTCGTCCCATTTGGCCAGGTTGTCTTTGGATCTGCCCGCTCCGCTTCTGAGCAGGGACTCCCACGTTGCCGCCCAGTTGCCATGGCCTGGTTGTGCTGCCCACGGGGACATTCCCGCTGTTGCCGTGGACCGCGTTGAAAGTGCCCCCCCCCCCCCCCGCCCTTCGGAGGTTGCTTTGCAGAGGAAGGGCGCGGCAGGGGGTCTGGAGGATGGCTTTGCTGGTGGTAAACCTGCCCATGGGAATTGCCTTGCTTACTCGCTCCTCCTCGTACTCACCTTTGGACCCACAGGTTACTTGAGGTCGACATCTCCAACAACCGGTTCCTCAGCCTCCCTCCGGGCTTCCTGCACCTCGGCCGGCTCCAACGGCTTCTGGCCGGCAAGAATTATTTGGAGACGTTGTTTGAGGAGGAGGACGGTGAGTCCACCGTGGGAACCGCAGGATCGCCCCTCTTGCCCAGGACCCTTCCACGCAGCTGTGCAACCCAGAATATCAAGGCCGGTCACCCACAATATCTGCTTTGGGCGGGGTTATCTGAGTCCACACTGTCATATAATTTTATTCAGCTGTGTTGGAGGGGCCTCCGCTGCCTTCCGCTCTCGTGCCGTGGGAAGAGGGAGGTTTTCCCAGTGGCTCATTTCCAAACTGGCCTGCAAGTCTGAGCCGTTCCCAGTGTGTTTCCCGGGCTTTTGCAAGAAATACGGCTGCTTGAGCCAAAGGGGGAAATGGCCCTGCCCATCGGAAACCCTGGCCCTCTTCAGAACTGCGCACCAGCACCAGGACTTGGGTTGTATGCAAAATGTGTATTGCAAATGGCATTGAGATAGGAAGCAGGGGCCAAGGGGGCTACACAACACTCCTGTTTTTGCCCTGGGTGCCTTCTGCTGGAGGTGCCGTTCTGCCTGAGGCGGCTGCTTCGCCCCGAGTTTGAGGCCGGCCTTTCTTTTATGTTTGGCGTCCACTTGCCTGCTTCCTTGTGAACTCCTCCCTCCCTCCCTCCCTCGGTATCCCTCCCCCCATTGCCCTTTCCATCCCCTTGGCCCCAACGCGCCAGGTCCCTTGGGGTCACTTGAGACCTCCTTAAAGGCCAGAGTGGTGGAGGTGGCCCAGGAGCTCAAAGGCCTTGGCCCACTCACTCAGCATCCCTAGACCCGCTGGCGATTCTTTGGTCTCTTTTCCAGGCGCCAACTGGATTGGGCTGAGGAAGCTGCAGGAGCTGGATGTCTCGGACAACAGGCTCTCGGAGTTGCCGGGCCCGTTTCTTCACGGCCTGAAATCCCTGAACGTCCTCAGTGTCTCTCGGAACAAACTGAAGGCGCTTCCTCAGCCGTGGGCCTGCCCCTTGGTGAGTCTGGGAGACCCCGGAGTACATCATGCGTCATTCTAGGGAATGGGAGAGGGCCATCGAGGAGCGGCACAGGGACCCGCTCTGCGGGATGCTAGGCGAGGGACCCTTGGGCTTGATCCCATAGGTAGGGAAATGCAGCTTCAGCCCCTGCGTTGACAGAGTAGGAAAAGGCTCCGGGATTGTCCAGGCCACCCCGCCCAACCCCCTTTATTCTGACACGCAGGAACATGCAACCAGAGCCCTCCCAACAGATGGCCACCCAGCCTTGCTTAAAAGGCTTGAGAGAAGGGGGGCCCCCATGCCTATTCCACTCTCAAACAGCTCTTCCTTCCTTCCTTCCTGCCAGGAAGTCCTTCCTCGTGTTTAGGAGGGATCTCTCTCCCTGCCACTGAACATCCCATCGCTCCCTTGAGCCCTGGTCTGCAGAGCAGCGGAAAGCAAGGCTCCCCCCCCCCCCTTATCGTCTCCAATGGGACCCCCTTTCACACATTCCAGCCTAGCTCTCGTGTCCCTTCTCTCGGCCTCCTTTCCTCCAAGCAAGGCAGACCCAGGCGGCCCTGGAGCTCTTCCTCATTCATCATCATCATCATCACTTTAATACCTGTGACTGGCCCTCCACCCAGGATGCTCCGGGCGATTTACAAACAGAAAAGCATAATACATCACAAAGCACACACACATGGGTCATAACACAGTTCAAGACAACAAAGTTACAAACATAACAACAAATAGAAACACATGCAATAAATCATATGGAAACAGTATCTACGTTGAGGAAGTGCGCCGTGACAGAAGTCCACTAAGATGCAATGTCGTGTGATCATTCTGCATTCTGCAATTTGGACCTTTTTCTCTTGATCATCACTTATAAATACTTACTTACATATAAGAGTCAATGCCAGAATACCATTATAATGTTATATTATTAGTATTAATATATTGTATATTATAATTTGATATATTATTATTATATTTTATTATATATTATTATTTTGCAGTTTAATAAATGTTTTCCATATTTTTATGAGAGAACCAATTAGGAAATGGCATTTATAATCCAGGACCAACATTGCGTGACGTGCTGAATCCTGGCTTTCTCCTTCTTAAAGCGCCCTCTTAGTCCCGCCACGCACACACCACGAGGCCGCCAGGGCCCTCGAGTCCACCCGTTGGCTATTTCAGGGTCCAATGAGAACGAGCACCAAACATTTGTTGTGGATCCACCAATTTGACCTACAATGTTGTGCGTTGTGTCCAAAGACCTTGGGATTTTTGGATTAGACTTTACGTTGTATGGCACCTCCTGACCCCAGTTTTGAAATCTTGCTCATAACACTCTATCACCCCCCCCCCCCCTCTTCCTCCCTCGGCCTCTTCCTGCAGAAGTGTTGCAAGGCCGCTCAGAACGCCCTGGACTCCCTCCCTGACACGCTGGCCGTGTTTTGGAAAAACCACCTGAAGGAAGTAGATTTCTCCGACAACGTTCTGAAGGAGGTCCCGCTCGGCCTTTTCCAGCTGGAAGTAAGTGGCGCCCGCCCCGCCTTTCCCGTTGGCACGCCCTGCTTTGACCTCCTGGCGGGTGGGATCTGTGGAGCTTGAGACCACTTGAACTGCTGTGGGATCTCTGGAGTTGCGCTTTCTCAAGGCCCTGAAGCCTTCTCCCAGGCTTGGCCTTTTAGATCCAGATGGTCTGCGTTGAACTGGATTGGATGATCCATTTCAAAGCAGATCGCCTGGATTCAGACGCTGGGTTATTACTCGGCAGTGTGATTCCCCCCCCCCCCCTGCCCCGTATTCCACAGCAACGGGCAACCGGAGCAGCAGTTCAAGTGGTGCCAAACTAATAATAATAATAATACTGTTTATTTCTATTCCGCTCTTCTCACCCCGAAGGGGACTCAGTGCGGATTACAATACACATACGACAGACAGTCCCTGTCAGAAGACATACAATTTACACATAGACAAATACAGAGCAGTTTTTAGAAGGACTTCTTCTTTTCCTGGCTGCGTCATACAGGGTGTGCGTCACAGGATGTGAGTGCTCCATTATGACATCATTGTTGTTATGTCCTTGCGCCATTGCGCCTTCACATCACAAGGGGGTGCTGTTGTTCCATCCTCATGACGGGAGCCTCTTGTTTCACCACTTCCGCTTCTCCCTGTAAAGTCTGTGCAAAAGTCCTTCCCCACTTTTTCCGTGGTCCCCAATGGTTGTTTATTCACAGCTGGGCTGTTGAACTGCTTGGGTGGGCAGTGGGCAGGCTCGAATAGCTGGTCATCCAAGCCGGCTCGGGGATTAGAACTAGCAACCTTCTGGTTGCAAGCGCAGCTGTGTTACCGCTGTGCTATCTCCCCGGCCCAAAATGCATTAATTTTGCAGAGTAGACACACCCTGTTATGCCTCTCATTGATTGATGTTGTTGGAAACCTTTCCTCCCTTCCCCAGATTTCCGAAATCGCATATAAATGGGTGTCCATGTATTTCCATGGGATGCCTCCTTGCATTTCCGTAGTCACTCTCAATTTCCATTCTCTGTATCCGTGCTCACAACATTTGCTTTACGGGCAGTCCCCGAGTTACGAGCAAGAGAGGGTCTTCCTGCAGGTTTGTCCTTAAGCAAAATTTGGATGCAGATCGGAACAGGAACATTTCCGAAGTGTAGCTCCAGCCAAAGACATCTAGTGTTTGTATAAGGGCAAGCCCCCAAATTACGAGCGAGGTCGGTTCTCCAGGTTTGTTCTTAAGTTGAACGTGAGAACTGAATTTTTGAAGAAAAAATTGGTGGGTGTTGTGGAAACAAGGTCTGGGGACAAAGCTTCGCAGAATCGCAGAATCCTAGAAGAGTCGGGAGAGGCCTGCTGGCGGGCCATCATCAGCCCAACCCCATTCTGCCACGAAGCAGGAAAATCCCATCCAAAGCTGCCCTGACAGATGGCCATCCCGCCTCTTATCTAGTGGAGATACCTTTCTCCACGCTAATAATAATAACAACTCTTTCAGGAGTGGATTTCCCTTCACACACACACACACACACACACACACATATATATAACTTTTGTTCTTATTGTTCTTTACTAGGAGTCGTTCGTAAGTCAGGTGTGTGTAACTTGGAAATGGCATGTATTTCCTTGAAGGAATTGAAATGTATGCATGACCACCATTGGAACGCTAGATGGCGGTGTTGCGCCATTTCCTCTCCTCAATCAATTTGCCCCGGGATTGATTACACCCAGGGTAGTTTCTAGCACGCTTTTTGATTTTTTCACTAGTTTCCATATCTTAAATGCAGTGAAATGCCATTTGGGCAGGACTGGTACCCTCCGTTCCATTTATCCACGTCCCACAAGATACATCACCTCTGGGGCATTTTCAAGAACCTCTCTTGTTGTTATTGTTATTTATTTATGCCCTGTTTTTTTCTCTCCGAAAGCAGCTGACATTAAAAGCATTTCAATACAATTTAAGATCCAATTTTTTTTACAAACATTAGAATAGAACATGGAAATCTAGAGTGCAAACAAGACTCCTCAGCGTGGCATCTCTGCCCCATCCTCTGTTTGGATGTCCGCCAGCCCGCCAGCGCCTTAAATCAAGAAACACCTTCCTACTTGCAAGAACAGCTCAGCAAGCAAGAGTCCAAAAGCAGCAGGCTAGAACCCGGAACCTCAATCCGTGGCCGAGACCGGAAGAGAGGCTCCCTCCTGGGCACACGGAAGGCGGGGCGACTGGGTGGGCACTGGGAAGACTGCGCTCTGGCGGCACCACGAGAGGCAGAGCCAGCCTTCAGAAATGGGGCCACCAAGTGGAGTCCGTGACACGCAAGTGTCAGCCAATGGGTATTCACTCCATGACAGGCATCGGGAGAGATGTGAGAGCAAGCCATGAGAGTAGAGACCAAGATGGGAAGTGTTCTTGCCAGGCGTCAAGGGAACCGCTGAGCATGGAGGGAAGCGGATGGAGAAGACACGCCACCTAGAAGCCAACGGCAGGCCCACCCAGGAAACCCAAGGAATGCTCCGCCCAGCAAAGGACCACAGGGCGGAGGGTTCCACCTCTGCAGGAGGAGTCTCTTGCAAACCGTCTATCTGTGGACAAGAAGCCTCCCCAGGGACCCCCAAACACAGGCACGCCTCAAGGGAATAGAAAGGGACTGCAGGCTGACGCAACCCCTCCCAAACAGAGGGCGCCTTCTGTTTGGGAGGTGTGTGAACAGGCGCTTGAAACGCAGCCATGCCCAGGCACACATGAAAGACAGCAACAGCTAGGCGACCTCTAGGCAGATGCCTTCACGGATTGACTTTGCAGCTGCAAGGGTACTCGGTGCTTGTATTGTTCAGGCTAGCCAATGGCAACATTCGCACTTGCTTCAAACACCCTGGACGTTATTCCACAGGTGTAGACACACTCCGCTTGCCTCACTTCCAACAGAACCTCTGCAGGCGCCATTAGGCACAGGTGCAGGCAAAACGCCAGGAGAGCATGCTTCTAGGACATGGCCATTCAACCACCCAGTGATTCTGGCCAGGAAAGAAAGCCTTTGACAATCACGTCAAGGCATAGAACCAACACAGTTTTGCCACAGTGTGGTTGAGCCCCTTCTCCACCTCTGGTCCAGGAGCGCGGTTGTCGTCGTCTCCTGAACGGCTCCTCTTCCCGTTCCAGGCTTTGGTGTCCTTGAAGCTCTCGGGAAACCAGGTGGCCACCCTGCCTTCGCAAGAGAAGTGGGCTTGCCGGCAGCTGAAGTCCCTGGACCTCTCCAAGAACCAGCTGGGAAAGTGAGTCCTCCCTCTTCTTGCCCCTGCGGCGCTCCAGCATTAAGGCCCTTGAGCACCGCTTGCGCTTCTGCCGCTCAGTGCCATGCCACCCTGGGAGCCGTAGCCTGGTCAGAGAAAGCGCATTCATGACCTTGTAAAACCACCACTTCAACCTAGGGCTGTGAAGATGCATTCACTCCATTGCAGGCCTGGGCCAACTGTGGCCCTCCGGGTGTTTGGACTTCAACTCCCACCATTCCTCACAGCCTACCGGCAGTCCAAAACACCTGGAGGGCCACAGCTGTCCCAGGGGTGCTCCATAATGCAGCTGCACCCACATTCATGCTGCGGAGGAGGGCTTTCCGGTTCATTGGCCTTCTGTCTGTTTGCCTACAGGATGGACGACGGGGCCAAAACAAAGCGGATTTCTTTCTTCAGTACCAGGAACCGAGGGCGTTCCGGCACGGAAACAGGTATGGCGCGTAAGATCAAAGAGCCGGCGGTAAGGCCTTCGGTGGAAGGAAGCCCTTCCGTCTCCTGTGCCCCGTCCCCTGAGGACATCGGGAAGAGAGGCTCCTTGGTGGCTTCCCCCAAGCGGTGGAGGTGGCCTCGTCTCTGGCCAAGGCCTCTGGGTGGGTGTGCAGGCAAACCTCTGACTTCCAAGTGACTCCTAGTTTAGTTAAGAACAGTGGGGCTGGACTGGGTGGCCTTTGGGGGTCCCTTCCACATCTATGATACTATATCTATCCCCTATATGTATAGATTCACACACACACACATACATGCAGTCCCTGAGTTAACAACATCCGCCTTGGACACAACTCCTAGTTGGAATGGATGGCCTTTGGGGTTCTCTTACAAATTTATGATTCCATATCTATCTCATATATATCACACACACACACAGTCCCCGCAATATGCGCCTCCAGATTTATAGTCTCCCTGACCAGTTTTCCCAACCTCCGGACATGATGTCAGCTGGACGGGAAGGTCAGCCCTCTGGAGCAGGCCTGGGCAAACTTCGGCCCTCCAGGTGTTTTGGACTCCAACTCCCACAATTCCTACCGGCTGTTTGGAATTGTGGGAGTTGGAGTCCAAAACACTTGGAGGGCCGAAGTTTGCCCAGGCCTGCTCTGGAGGACTTCATCTCCAAGCCTTGTTTTCCTGGCACGTGCTCAAGAGGGGGTTTTCCACAGCACAATATCCTGTGGAACCGGAGCTCTCCTCCATCTTTTTGTGCCTCCCTCCAGGTCCCACCTTGGAGTTCCCCGAATTCTTGGCCGAGACCCTGGAAGTCCTCTACCTGAACGACAACCAGCTGGACTCCGTCCCGCAGTCGGTCTGCCTCCTCAAAGGGCTGACGGAGCTTTACCTGGGAAAGTGAGTCTGGCCGAGAGGCCCCACGCACTGCTGCGGACACTCCGCTCGCTTCTTCTCTCACGGGACGATGCAGAGAGCAGAGTGTTCGCGTTTCGAATGAGATTCCGAGAATTCCCAGCAGTCAGCTTGGCTGGCGGTGGCTGTGGAAATGCTCTGCATCTCCTTCCGGAGAGATAAAGCGGGGTATAAATAAATATGTATTTTTGTTATAGATTTGTGTGTGTGTGTGTGTGTGTGTGTGTGTATGTATGTATATACTCTGTGTGTGTGTGTGTGTGTGTGTGTGTGTATATATATATATATATATATAATTGCTCAGTCTGTTTAATGTCGTATATAGACAAAGAAACTATGGCTCCCACAACCACCAAACTTGACAACCGACTGGACCATTACACTAGGTACAGACAATGGCAAAAACACCGGACCTACATACCTCCCAACACCCCAAAAAACGATCCCCAAAAAATTGCCAACGGAACTCCCACCCCGGCCACTTCGCTGCCAGCCCAAACGTTTAGAACGTTCGCACATGGAAGCAAGAGCGCCTCCTCCGCCTCCTCCTTTGATCAGGAAGAGCGGTGGGGGGGTACATGGAAGGAGGAGGGGACACCCCTCCCCTCCTCCCCAGCCCCTCCCCTCCTCCCCAGCCCCTCCCACCTCCTTCCGCGCCCCCTGCCGCCGCCCGGTAAGGAAGAGCGGGGGGGGGCTGCAAGGAGGAGGGAACCCGCCTCCCCTCCCCCCAGCACCTCCCACCTCCTTCCGTACCCCCCCGCCGCTGTCCCGGTTAGGAAGAGCGGCGGGGGCGTGGAAAGAGGAGGGGACCCGCCTCCCCTCCCTCCAGCCCCTCCCACCTCCTTCCGCACCCCCCCCCCGCCGCTGTCCTGGTCAGGAAGAGCGGCAGGGGGGGAAGAGCAGCGGGGGGGTGTGTGGAAGGAGGAGGGGACCCGCCTCCCCCCCCAGCCCCTCCCACCCCCTTCTGCACCCCCCCGCCGCCGTCCCGGCAGCTTCCCTCCCACCTCCGCCAGGATCGGGACCGGACCGAGGAAGGCCCTGGCGGCAAAGCCGGCAAGGAGCCTTCCTCGCTTTGCCCAGTTCTCTCCCGATCCCTGAGGAGGCAGGAGGGAAGCTGCCCTTTTCCCGGGCACCTCTTTTCCCTCCTCTCCCCGCCCACCTCCCTTGAAAAGGGCAGCTTCCCTCCCACCTCCGCCACATATACACATACACACACATATATACATTCACACATATACATATATACACATACACACACATATATACATTCACACATATACATATATACACATGCAGACACATATGTACATACACGCATATACATATATACATATACACACATATATACATGCACACATATACATATATACATATATATACATACACACACATACATACATACAGTACATATACATATATACACATACACATACACACATATACATACATACACATACACACACATATACATACACACATGCTGTGATCCGCCCCGAGCCTGCTGGGAGAAGCGGAATACAAAAGTGAATAATAAATAAATAAATAAATAAATATACACATATACACATGCACACACATATATACATACACACACATACATATATACACATACACACACATATATACATACACACATATACATACACACATACATATATACACATGCACACATATACATATATACACATACACACACATATACATACACACATATGCATACACATACACACACATATATACATACACACATATACATATATACACATACACACACAAATACATACACACATATTCATATATACACATACACACATATACATATATACACATACACACACATATACATACACACATATACACATACACATATATACATACACACATATACATATATACACATGCACACACATATATACATACACACATATACATATATACACATGCACACATATATATATATATACACATGCACACACACATATACATATATAAACATCCACACACATATATAGCACAGCAACGCGTGCACGGGTCAGCTAGTATATATATATATATATCACATGTACATAACAACACAGCACACATGCACATGAGGTCTGAATATCGGGCTCTTCCGAAGGGCCTGGGACACGAGAGGTATTTTTACAGAACGTGCTGCCTTCCTTCTGCAGCCTGTGGGTTGATGTCCTGCCCAAACTAAAGCCTTTCCGGTGCTTTTCGGGGGCTTTTTGGGATGCCCCCAAGAGCACCAACCACTCTTGGTCCCACTGTTATTGTTCTCTTTGGCCACAGCCGGCCCAAGTCCTTGTATTTCCTGATCTTTTCCAGCTCTTTGTCCTCCTTTCTCCTGCCGCCTGGTTCTGCCACATCTAGAGTTAAAACATGTTTCTTTCCCACCATTGTGACACCTGGTGTGTGATGCGGCCGGTGTTTCAGAGTCATTTTGCTTCTTCCTTTCCGGCTTGTGCTGCTCAGACCGGGTTCTCCTGCCGCAGGGGAGGGAGGGAGGGCGGGCTCCGTGCGCAGGTCCCAGGGCACCGATCCTGCTCACCTTTGGGGACCTTCCATAGAGTCAGCCTGGGCTGTTTTCTTGCAGTGAGGTGCGCCACTGCCTCACCCCTCTCTGCGCATAGGTGACCCTTTGGGTCGTTGCAGGGCTTTTCCATCCTTGTTCTTGTGCAGCACAATCCAGGCCTTCTGCTTCCTTTTTTCTTACGTGTTCCCCTTGTAAGCCCCTCCCGTGTTTCCTGGCTGCTGACCTTCCCTTCCGTGTACTTAAAGGGCTGCCTGTGGAGCGGCTTGCTTAGCCACGGCTCTTTCCGTGTTGCGAGCGGTTGGGCTCGGCACTCTCTCCCGATTCCTTGGCTTTCAGCATCTCAGCCTTTGGGACTCCTTCCAGGGCTGGCTCTTGGCTTTGTCGGGTGGATCCTTTCAGGCCCCTTTTTCTATTATTATTATCTATTATTATCTATTATTATTATTTTTACCAAAGCCTAGAATGTCTCTGCTACCTGGTTATCCGTGGGAGGCACCAAATAGTTGCACCAGTATCTTGGTCCAGTATTTCACCAGTGCGCCTGAACGCACGTCCTTCCATTTAGCAGCCCTTTTGGCTCTGCCCTGCTTCCCGTCTCACGCATCGCAACGGCTGCTTCGTTCTGTTGAAATCCCTGGAAAGAAAGTTCTGCCCAAGCCGCCACCTCCAGGGTTGCACCGAATAGCGAGCGTGGGTGCTTGTGCCCCCCTTCCCTCTCTGGGCGGGCGTGTTTATTTTCCTTTACGTTTCACTTTCCTTTTCCCGACAGCAATGCCGGCATCCACAAGCTTCCTCCCGAACTTGGGCAACTGGCTAACCTCTGGCAGCTGGACCTGGAGGAGCTGAGCATCGGCAACCTTCCCGCCGAGATCCGGAAGGAGAGTGAGTCTGCTTCTTCCTGCGGTTATTCTTCCCAGCTGTTTGGACCAAAACCAGGCCTTGTTTTATTATTGAATGGTGCAGGAAATGGGGTGGAATCCAGCCAGGCCACCGTGCCTCACCCCGGGATGGGATGGGACGGGACGGGATGGAAGGAGGCGTCTTGGGCCAAACCCCGCCCGGCCGCTTCATTTCCAAGGCACCCATTCTCTCCAAAGGTGGTTTGCACATGTGCGTGGCTTTCCTCCAGTGATTGCATACAAGTGAACAGTTGCCTTCGGGCCATTAGAACTTAAGCCGTTGCTCAAGAAATTAGTTGGAAAACAATGCAAATGGGAACAAGATATGGCAAGAGGACCCGAATAGTCACGAGTTAGACACTGGACACTGGGTCGGTTCCATCAAAAATACGAAGTGCATAAGGATCAGAGAAACCCAAAGGGAAATGCTGACCGAGTGGTATAGAGTCCCAATTACATTAGCTCACAAAACCAAATGAACCACAAAATTATGCTGGCCCAGGTGCAGAGGAATGGGCTCCTCCTCCTCCTCCTCTGGGCACATGTGGCGGGAATGTGACCAAGCATTTGCTTCTCCTTGGAAGGAGAAGCAAATGCACGTCCGGCGGGATCAAGGAGAAGCGGGATCAGGCACAGGGAAGGCTGGTGGAGAGGGGAAAGGGGAATGCAGAGAACTGAACCATGCGCTCTCCACGACCGATGACCTAAAATCATATTTGAATGAAGGGAAGGGCTGTTCCTGGAGGAGGGAGGGAGGGGGACATATTGGCGAACAGGCATTGGGGGGGGGGGAATCAACGTGGAATCAGCATGGTTAAGAACATTAAGAGAATGCGCATGATTTTCCTCCAGTGCACTTAAAGCAATTAGAACTTCAGCTGTTGCTCGGTTTGTAGGAACGGGGGCATTATTGGGTTAGTTAGTGCCAACGTGGCTGGTGGCAGTGCATGCTGGGAGCGGCAGTCTCAATCTCAATACACCTGGGTCTCTTCTCACCTGTCTGAATTGTAAAGAAGGAGTCTTCAATAGGAATCGATTTGTCAGAGGTGTGTCTGGCATGTCCTTATTGCTCCAAGGCAGGCCTGGGCAAAGTTGGGCCTTTCAGGTGTTTTGGACTTCAACTCCCACAATTCCTTTGGAAGGGGCCTGAGGCTGTGAGGAATTGTGGGAGTGGAAGTCCAAAACACCTGAAAGGCCCAACTTTGCCCAGGCCTGCTCCAAGGGTTCGCAGTCGTAGTAGCAATAATAATAATAATGATAATAATAATAATAATTATACTCACAGCTCGAGGTGGGATACAACATGCTTAGAATAAGAGATAAGAGATTGATTTATTTATTTTGTGCCAAAAAATTGCACAAACAAGTAAGTATACAACTGATAAAATGAAGGGAGCACAAGCAGCGAAGTAATTTCAGGCCAAAACCGGGCCACGGTGAGTCCTTCTTCCACGGATAAAGCGCAGGCTGAAACTCACAACCGAGAACTGGCCCGCTCAGGATGGCGCCACTCAGGGACGGCTTGCGCTTCCCACTCAGGTCCTTGGATTCGGGGTGTCGAACAAGCCTTGCAAATGCTTCAGGCCTTCTCTGGTTTGTTTGATTGACATCCCACTTTTCTCCTTACACCCAGTTTAAAGAACTGGGGGAGACGGAATATTATTTGGGGGGGATGGAAGACAGATTTGTTAAAGCTGGCCAGGCCAGGAGCTGCCGGACATTTCTGCCGCCGCCATTTCAGTTGGGCTTCTGGGCCGTTTGGCCATTCCCCCCCGCCAGGTCCCAAAGCCATTTTGGCCTTCCTGCGAGCGCAGCTGCGCAAGGCGGAGAGATGCAACCTGATGAAGGTGGTGGTGGTGGGGCCCCCGCGGCAAGGGAAATCCTCCCTGATGGAGATCCTGCAGACAGGGAAGGCTTCCCCGGCCATGCCCAGCGACGCCACCATCCGGACCGCCCGGTGGGAGCTGCAGAAACCCTCTGGGTTCAAGGCCAAGGTGAGCGTGGAAATGACCACAGGGGGGGGGTGTCTTTTCTCCCCAGAGAAAAGGCAGGAGCGGACAGAGCGGCCTGAGGCAGGAGCGGACAGAGCGGCCTGAGGCAGGAGCGGACAGAGAGCTGGGCTTTGGAAAAGGGCAAAAGCCAACCGAGGATGGGTTGACACGTTGGTGCGGAAGTTGAGATCCTCGTTCTTGGTGGTGTTCCCTGCTGCGGCTTCTTCCATCTCATTTACTATGAGCAGCAGCAGTATTACTATTTCAACGCCAACTCCCCCTCAGCAGAGTGCAGGAGTGGGTTTCGGGGGGCACCCACTTGGCCTTTTTTAGCCCCAAACAGGACGGGCGCCCTCCCAGTAGCATGGAGCCTGGTCTCGCCACATTCTGCCTGGGCCAATTTAGACCAAGGAGGGGCTTTTTGCAACGAGGAGAAGCTCCTTTTGCTTCGTGTTGTTCACAGCGTTCTCTCCTGGGCCTAAGACCGGGTTTTCGGCCTGACCTTTTGGGGTTTCTAGACTGCAGAGAGAGCAGCACACGGCAGTTTCTGTCACTATGATAAGTCCGGACAGAGCGCCTGTTGTGAATGGAGTGCAGAATCTGTGCCTATGTTCCAGGTGTATCGGGGACGCCAAGCATCCCCTTGGGTACTCCTTGAGATCATGCCGAGGGGGGGGGGGGGATCCCATAACTCCAGTGGGAGAGTCTTGCAAATTAGCCCTTTGGTTCATATGCAGTGGGACAGGGATTGCTACGCATGGTAATAATGTCTCATTCCTATGTATCCATCTATCTACTGATGGGGAAAGTGCCGGCCTTTGCAGACCCAAGGCACACGATTCAGTCTGTGGAAAACAAGCGCAATCCATGTTTAAAGAAGACGTGTTAATGGAGCCCTCCCTCCTTTTCTCGCCACGGCAAAGGCATGTCTGCTGAGCGGGCGCAATTAGCTGAGATTTCCTGTGTAGAAGTGGTCGCCGCCCTGTACAAACGTGTCTTTCTTCGGCCAGAACATGGATCCCCATTGATGCCTCCCGTTGCCCATTGTGGGGATAGGCAGGGTGCGGGCTCATTCTGCCTTGACTCGTATCTTTAACTGCCCGGGGTGCCGCCTCTCCCTCAATGTTTCTCTTTGTCCCACTAGACGGATTCCGTGGCGTTCAACGCCTGGGACATCGGGGGTCCCGCCAGCATGGCCACAGTCAACCAGTGTTTCTTCACAGATAAGGCATTATACGTTGTTGTCTGGAACTTGGCGCTGGGTGAGGAAGCGGTGGCCAATCTTCAGTTCTGGTTGCTGAACATCGAGGTAAGGAAGGGGGAAGTGGCGCCCGCTCTCGGGGGGCGTGGCAGTTACGGCGCGGAGGATGCAGGGTGCCCGCGAATGGAATCAGGCTCGATTGAGAATTCCTTTCACATGACTTGGCGAAATTCCTCTTGGGGGTTGCCCCCCTCTCTTGGGGGTCGCAATTGGCCCAGCCAGCAGCTGATGGCTGTGTTGAGCCCCCAAAAGAGCACTCTGCCGGATGGAGAAGGAAACTGACCTCCAGAGGCACATCAGCCTGTCCTCTTGGGTCACTTCCCAAGGGCCTCTGAACCACAAAGCTCATTTTCCACAGGAAGTGGAATCCGTTCGGATGGGTCTCAATCCTGACCCGGCTTTGCTTTGCTGGATATGTCATCTGGATCTAGTTCCTTGTCGCTTGTCCTCATCCAGTTGGCACTCCTTCTCACTCAGCCCATTAAGAATGTCTCTTCTCATATGGCACACGGTACCGGGAAAGTCCTCTTTAACAAACCCTTGCCATTATAACAATTTATGCTAAATTGCTCCATGTGTCTGCACATTATTTGTTTCCTCCGTGAGATTGCTTTTGAGCAGTTAAGTGGTTTGACTCAGTCAGCTAAGGCCATGGTTTTATGCACAACATGTCCTATGCGACAATGAGCAGGCTTGCTATGAAGGAAGTATTATTTATTATTATTATTATTATTATTATTTATTCACACTTAGTAGCCCGCCCTTCCCCGGGGGCTCGGGGCAGCTCACAACATATTTGCAAAACAGTGGAATAAGACAATATTAAAACACAGTTAAAAGGGCATCTAGGGTGCAATAAAACATAGGACCATATACTAATAGGATAATACAATGTAAACACAGTATCAAAAGGCATATGTGGCGAGGCTTGGGCTCATTGCACTCCAAACGCCTGCTGAAAGAGCAGGGTCTTCAGGGCTTTCCGGAAGGAAAGAATGCTCTGCATAGTGCGCACATCAGCTGGCAGAGAATTCCACAGCATGGGAGCTACTATTGAAAAGGCCCGTTGGCGGGTTGCCGTCAGGCGATAGGTTTTGGGCAAGGGAATAACCAAGAGGTTCTGTTCCTGGAACGCAGCGATCTGGCGGGATGATACGGGATGAGGCGGTCCTGCAGGTCCACTGGCCCCAGACCACGTAAGGCCTTGAAAGTTAAAACTAGCACTTTGAAGGCGATCCGGCATTCTACCGGCAGCCAGTGCAGTTCGCGCAGAATTGGCGTGATGTGAACGCTCCATGTGCTCCCTGTGAGGAGCCACGCTGCAGCGTTCTGCATTAGCTTGAGTTTCCGGATCACCGACAAAGGAAGGCCAACGTACAGAGCGTTACAGTAGTCTAATCTAGAGATGACCGTGGCTATGATCACTGTGGCCAGGTCGCCACGGGACAGGTAGGGGGCCAGCTTCCTAGCCTGGCGAAGGTGGAGAAATGCCACTGCTGACGGCGGAGACATGTGCCTCCATCGACAACAGAGGGTCCAGGGTTACCCCAAGGCTCTTCACAGAGGACGGTGGACATAGTGTCACGCTGTCCAGGGCTGGAAGCTGGATATCCCCACCGCCTGGGTAACCAAGCCACAGGATCTCCGTCTTAGCCGGATTCACCTCCAACCTGCTGGCTCGTAGCCATCCAGTAACGGCCTCAAGTCAGCGATGGAAATTATCGGGTACGGATTTGGCCCGGCCATCCATCCTCCGAATGAGCTGGGTGTCATCAGTAGTTGGAATGAAGGTCGTTGGGTGGGCATCCCGTCCAGGTCTGTCACATTTTGAGAAGAGAATGGGGAGGCCATCTGTACAGGAACTCGGGAGCCTACTCAAGTCAGCAAGGAGTAAAACAGAGTTGTAGATCATAGCCAGTCCCAGGCCAAGACAAGGCCAACCCTGAAGACTATGGCCATTCTCCAGAATGGAAGGGTTGGAAGGCAAGAAGCACCGTGTGTTGCTGGAAGATCTGTAGCTGGTTGTCTCACCAGGTGCCTAATTAACCAGTGTCTCTATTTAATCAATGGCATCTCCTTTTCCCTGTGTTGTTCTGTGTCTTCAGGACGCTTCTGACACGCGGGGACCCTCCGTCAGGATAATCACTCTTGAGGCTTTTTGGGAAATATTCATTCGGGAGAGGGCGGCCTTTGCCTTCCTCGAGGGCTGCAAAAGTGCAACCGGCCCCTCTGGGTTTCCATGATTGAGCGAGATTTTGACCTTTGGTCTCCAGGACAGAGTTTTACAAACATTTCATGTTGGTGGCACACCGGGTTTTCGAGGGCAGCATTTTGCGAGACAGTAATTCAGTTTTGCTAGCAAACCAGAGGTTAAACCAACCCTTTAGAAGAGATACTGACACATACATCAGTTGTAACAACCAAGTATAGGGTGACACAACGTATCTCATGGAAAGCTTACCTTTCTATTTTTAAAAAAAATCTATTCCACATTGGCTTGTTTGGTTTGTGTGCCACACTTGCACACTGCAGCCGACACACTAATGTGTCACAAGACACCATTTGGAAAGCTGTGCTCTTGAGCGGGCAAATGCAACTTGGGTCCTCCCCCCCTCCCTCCCTCCAGGTGTTTTGGACTTCAACTCCCCCTTCCTCCCCCCCCCCCAGCTGCTTAAGCGGAAAAGGAAAGGGAAAGGAGGCCGCCTGGGGCTGTTGGGAGTTGTGGGAGCTGGAGTCCAAACGCCTGGAGGGAGGGAGGGCCCAAGTGCTCTAGAGCAGGCCTGGGCAAACTTCGGCCCTCCAGGTGTTTTGGACTTCAACTCCCACAATTCCTAACAACCCTACCGGCTGTTAGGAATTGTGGGAGTTGAAGTCCAAAACACCTGGAGGGCCGAAGTTTGCCCAGGCCTGCTCTAGAGCCATAGTCCTGTGCTATGCTGATTGAGCCCCCCTTATCCAAAATGTTTGGGCCAGAAGTATTTTGGATTTCAGATTTTTGGGATGCTTGTGTTTGCATCTATGTACAGAATAAGATGCATTGGGGACGGGTTCCCAGTCTCACCATGAAATTCACGGATGTTTCCTATGCACGCTATGCACGTATAGCCTGAATGGGATGGTATGCAATATTTCAAAATAGTCGTGCTCACGAAAGGTCGCCTGCCTTGAACTTTCAGAAAGCGAAGGCCTCACTGCCACGGCTGCCCAGGTGGAAGGAAAGCTTTGGGTGTTGGGATATTTTGACTTTTGGGATTTCAGAGAACGCCCTGTTTTGGCAGTTCTGCATTTTCCAAAGGTTCGTTCAGAGAGAAGACGGAGGTGAATACTTGGGTGCCGTGACGTGGCCGTTTCCCCCCCTTTCCAGGCCAAAGCGCCCAATTCGGTGGTGTTGGTGGTGGGAACTCACCTTGACTTGATTGAAACCAAATTCCGCGTGGAAAGGGTCGCCACCCTGAGGGCCTACGTCCTGGCCGTGTGTCGATCCCCTTCTGGCTCGAGGGCCACCGGCTTCCCGGACATCACCATGAAACACTTGCAGTAAGTCCGTGCATTGCTTCCCACCAACTGTGCGCCACTTCGTCCCGTTGCACACACAGTGCGTTCTTCAGTAGTCATGACACTGTCACACTATGGTTTTTGATCCTGGGTTATAAATGCCATTTCCTAATGGGTTCTGTCATGAAAACATGGGGAAAGTTGATTCAATTGCAAAGACTGGTTTTCCGGGAGGATAAGACAGGTTGGAAAAGGCCGTAAAATGGAAGGTAGTAGGCAAAGGTGGTGGTGGGATTCTAGGTGTGAAGCCGTTGCAGGCCTCTTAACCTCCTCTCAGTAGTAGTGACCCAAAGAAGCCGTTTCCACACTATGGGGAAATCTTGAAATCTCTTTGCTGTTTTCCATGGCAGCGAAATCTCATGTAAGACTCTCGAAGGCCTGGAAGATCTGCGGCGCCTCATCTATGGCATCGCCGTCAACATGAAGGACGTCGGGAGCTCGATTGGCTCGCAAAAGCTTGTTGGGAGATTGGTGCGTACCATTGCGTGTTGGAGAAAGCTTTTCGCCTTGCAGGGTACTTCTGGCATTCTTCTGGGGAAAAAAATCTTGCACATTAGAAGAACATTACTCTAAGGATTGTGTTGTGCAAGAATGCGCTTTCTGAGCAAGGTTCTTGCCGGACAAGATTGCTGAGTTTTACATAGAAAGCACCTGCCTTGCACACGAAAACACACATGGCTGCTTGGAAAGCCCCCCTCTCTCTCCCTGTCTCTCTCTGCCTCTCTCTGCATAAAACCCCGCTATTTTCAAGCAAAATCCTCCCCTGTGTTTTGCTCTGCAGAATAATGTCCTCAGAAATGTTCCGATGCGCGAATGCTGGGCGGGGCCTGTTCAGAAGGGTTTTCCTCCTCCTCCTCCTCCTCCGGGGAGACGGGACTGCGGGCGTCACTGTTTGCCCTCGCTTGTTTCAAGCCATACCTGGTGTTAACACCCCTGGAGCCCTTCCATGGCTTTGATGGCCACTGACGGTCAGCCTTCCTTCCCAGATTCCAAGGAGTTACTTGAGTTTCCAAGCGGCCGTCATAGCCGAACAGCAGAGGAGAAGCCAAAGTGACGATGTGCAATACCTAACCGACAAGGAAATAGAGCAAATCCTAGAGAAAAACCCTGAGAACGACATCAAGGACTTTGAGGATTTGCAGTCTGGTAGGTCTGCATGTGAACCCAGAAATGGAACAGCATGAACGCAGCCTTCAGGGGGACCCAGTGTAGCTACCTTGAGTTTCCACAACTTGACCCACCTTCTTTTGCACACCCACATAGAGTTGGAGGAGAAGACCCCAGAGGCTATCTAGTCCAACCTTTGCCATGCTGATACACACAAACAGAGTACTCCTTGTAGGTGGCCACCCTGCCTCTGCTTTGATTGAATGTTCCCGCATGGCAGAGGGTTGGGCCGGCTGGCCTTGGTGGCCTCACTCACCCGGCACCATGAATGCATGAAAGGCCTCCCGAGAAAGAGGCTCCACACTCTTTCCAGGCAGCCTGTTCCTCTGCCAAACAGGTCTTGCCTAGAGTAAAGCCTTCCGAATGTTTAGGTGCAATTTGAATACGCATACATGTCAGTGCAGGCATTCCCAAATACCTCTAGTCCTGGCCCTTTTGGGCAAGGGATGCTCCGCCCTTACTGGTGCTGCTGCTGGGGTTCCCTTGTACTCCTGGCCCGATCCGATATCCCTTCCTTCCTCCGCAGCCATCGACTTCCTGATCGAAACGGGCGCGCTGCTGCACTTCCCAGACACCAGCCACGGGCTGAGGAACCTCTACTTCCTCGACCCGGTTTGGTTGTCCGAATGCCTGCAGCGCATCTTCAACATCAAGAGCTCCAGGTCGGTGGCGAAGAACGGGGTGATCAGAGCCGAGGACCTGCGGATGCTCCTGGTGGGGACGGGCTTCACCCAGCAGTCCGAAGAGCAGTACTTCCAGTTCCTGGCCAAGTTCGAAATTGCACTGCCGGTAGCCAACAACAGGTACACTGGTAATTGTCACCAGAAGTGTAGCTAAACTGAACGGGCACTGAGTGGGGAGCGGCGAGAGGCCCTCCTTCCCGGTGCCCAGAGGTTCGCGCTCGCTTTCATGAGGGGCAGCGGTGCAAGGAAGGGGGCCTCTCTTGGCAACGGGAGCCTGTGCCTCCAAATCGTATCCCTCCAGGCGGAGGTTCAGCTTCACGCCACCTTTGTTCTGGAACACAATCACACCGGCTGTGGCCAGTTTTGTGTGTGTGTGTGTGTGTGTGTGTATATAGCAGATATGAGCAAACTCTGGCCCTCAAGGTGTTTTGGACTTTTTGTTCAATGCAGAAAAGTGTTACAACCATTGTGTGTACAATTCCCTTCAGGCCATGCATGTGAAATGTAAACAAATGTCTTCTTTAGCCTCTGGTCTCATCTTTGAGAGATCTCACAGGGAATGTGCAGAATACGAGAGAGAAAGAAAGAAACAAAAAAGAGAAACCCCGGAACAAAACTAGACGCAGAGCAGTTCTGGTCTCAAGCATTTGGGTCAAGGAGACCCAACCTGCACCGTTGCCCTGATCACCACCTTGTAGCTTTTCCATTGCTGTTTCGCTGCATAGTTGTGGCGGGTGATACTGAGAGACCCAGAGTCGGAGGGGTCTTCTGAGGACAGACAGTGGCGTGCTCTCGTCGTTCCCTCGTCCTGCCTGGAATGGAAATCCAGCAGCGTTTGCAGGACGGCACGCCGGATGGGCCTCGGGCGGCATCTGCCGAGGTTCCTGCAGCCACTCTTTGGCCATGCCAAGTGTGTCCGCAGCATATGTTTGCCTGGAAGGGATCCTGGAGACATTTCTCTGCTTAAGGGAAATCAAGGCATCTGCTCGCATCTGATTGTAGGTTTTAAAAAAAAGAAAAACAGGAGTCCATTTTCATTGAGCAACACAAGCACTTTATGCTCAAAATCCTTGGCAAGAGACGAGCCTTTAAGCGGCATTTGCGCTCTGCCCATTTCCTTTTGTGATTTCCTTTTAAGAGCAGCAACCACGAAAGATCCCATTTTTGTGCCGTGCTTTAAAGGCATTGAATGCGCAATTACATGCTCTGTGGTTGAGTGCAAGACACACCATGTTCTGCCTAGCAGGTGCGGCACTTGCTGCCTTGAGAAGCGCCGTTTCTGACCCGCTTGTGGCCTTCCTTCCTTCCTTCCTTTCTTTCCAGTTACCTCCTGCCGCACCTGCTTCCTGCCAAGCCGGCCCTTGATGTCCACGGCTTGTGCCACCAGACCACAAACTCCATCCAAAGGGTGTTCAAGATGAGCTTCGTCCCCGTTGGCTTTTGGCAGAGATTTATCGCCCGGATGCTCATCAGTCTTGCGGAGATGGACCTGCAGGTACCCGGGGTGCCCGCCTGTTCTGGAGAAGTGTGTCTGGTGAAGGCAAATCCCCATTGGGCCAGGTCGTGAACTCAGGGAGTGCGCTGAACAGCAGGCGGGGAATAGACCACCCTCCCAATGTTGTGCAACTGCCAGCATGCACACGTTTTAGTTATGAGAGCCACTGGTGAAGGATTACATTATGTGGCAACACTTGATTAATGTTCTGTTCCTGGGCATGGGTCCTGTTGAATTGTGCTGTACTTACTTTGTTTTTGTGGTACAAACTTATGTTGAATCGGTTGAGATCCAATGATATTATTCATTGGAAAACCAGAGTAAAATGTGCGAGAGCAGGAGAATGTCCCTCCCACACAAACACTGTTTTGGCAGTTGGCATCCTCCCTGCGCATTGGCTGTGCCGATGGGCTTTGGGTCACCTGGAGAGAGTTAAACTGCAACTCCTTGTCTGTTTCCCAGGGACCCCTTGCATGTCACTACTCGGCAGGCCGGCCATTCCGACTGGCGTTGCTCTCACGTCCTCCCTTTCTTTCTTTCTTTCTTTCTTTCTTTCTTTCTTTCTTTCTTTCTTTCTTTCTTTCCTCCCAGTTCTTTGAAAACAAGAGGAACTCCAAGAGTCGGGACAAGAGGGCCGCGCTCTACAGCTTTGCCGGCGCTCAACGAAACCGGTGCAGCACTTTCCGGGTGAAAAGAAACCACACCGTTTACTGGCAAGAAGGGCTGTTTGTCACTTTCGATGGAGGCTACTTGAGGTAGGAACCCCTGGGGCGCTCTGCCGAAGAGCCAGCGGCCAAGGAGACTTTTAACTGTCCACAGCCGTGATAGGAAACACAGGGAAACCCTTTTCAGCTTTATCCATTTTCGCCTTGTAAACGAAGAGGGCGGCAGCGGGGCAGTTGCAGCAGTTCTTGGGCGACTCAAGCCGGGTTACATCCCTCCCAGTCCGGCTCCCGTGTTGGGCACGGGACGGAGATGGTGCCGCTCTCCATCACAGACCAGCTGCGCTGCCAGTTGGACCAAGGTGGATCTGCGCTGCTCGTGTTATTGGACCTCACGGCAGCCTTTGACACCGTAGATCACGCATTGTTGATCCACCGTTTAGCCGTGACAGGAGTGAGGGGGACTGCCCTTAAGTGGGTGGCCTCCTTCCTCCAGGACCGGGGACAACGGGTGGGGAGGGGTGGAGTGGTCTCCGAGAGGCTCCCCCTTACTTGTGGGGTGCCTCAGGGGGCCATTCTCTCCCCTCTATTATTTAACATCTACATGGGACCTCTGGCCCGACTGGTGCGTAGCCTTGGTCTGGAAATGGAACTCACCTGAATTCACCTTATTGACCTCCATTTGAATTCCATTTTCTCCATGGACTGGCCATCGGTGCTTCTGATTCCACTTTCTGTTACCTCGTATGTTGTGTGTGCTGCACGTATGTACATAACATTTATTTTCCACGGTTTTATTAGAATTTAATATACAGTCCTTAGCTCTTTCCACCTGTGTTTGTTCTGGTCCAATGAACAAACCAGCATTAGGAGAAGGTCAAGCACAATGGCCCCAGTGGTCATTCTTCCGGCAATGTGGGAAGAATGGTGGTGGAAATGCATGAACCCCCCAGTGGCTTCGGTCAGTCGCCCACAATATAATGCGCCATGGTCTAGCCAGAGCTTACTCCTCCGGGCTTACTTGGGCTCCTCTCCTTGCAGCGTGGAGTCTTCCGATGTCAACTGGAAGAAGAAGAAGAGTGGCGGGATCAAGATTATCTGCCAATCGGAAACCAGGGATTTTTCAGCCATGGCTTTTATCACCGATCATGTCAATTCCCTGATCGACCAATGGTTTCCCGGTAAGAACAGCTACCACTTGTTTCTGCTTATAGCAATGCTGCAAAGAATGCTTTAGGTGCCTCTGAAACCTTTGGCTTCTCCAATGGTGTTTTGGACTTTTGTCCTTTGTGCGCACCATGTCAAAATGCTTCCTGCAATCCAGTCAGCTCTGCATTAAGGCTCCTAAGTGCCAGGCATGTGCGTTTTCAGGTTGCGGTGCAGAGGAGGGTGCGCAGGACGATTCCTTGGGTGCCATTGACTTGGCCTAAATGGTTGCAATGGCGCAGTATTATAGCACAGGCCGAGTGTCCCTCACCCAAAACACTTGGGACCAGGCACGTCTCTTCAGACTTTGGTATGAGACATTGCGGAGGTGGAACCCAAGTCTGAACATGAAGCATTGCAGGGCCTTGGTCCCTCTTTGACCACAGGCCAGTTTTGTTGCAAACCTCAAGCCGCACACCTCCAACGCCGTAGTCCACCCAATGCACTGAAATGAGCGTGACACCCTGACCTGGAGGCAAGGAAACCAGTGGCCATGGCAAGCAGCTCTTCCTTTGGGGAAAGTGTGGGCGGTTGTGTTGTCATTTCTCACCTTGGGCAACCAGAAAGCAAACCTATGGAAAGGGTTTCTTGGCAAGTTGTTCAGGCGGCCTTTGGCACCGCCCTTCTCTGGCCAACACCACACTGGGTTTCAAACCATACACTAAACAGAAGTAGCTATATTAATACTAATTTTAATAATTTTAATACTACATTTAATAATTTTCAACCGGCTGCCAGGTTGAGACCATTGTACTACTTACTGGCCACAAATGCTCTCCGGACAGCGGTGTCCAGCAAGCCCAATGCAGATAAGCATGGTATTGCTTCCCTGGTTTAGTCCTTCGATTTATCCGAGAGCCGGGCAACTGGCGCAAGGCATTTTGGTCTCATTTTGGGCCCTGTTTGGCATGTGGCGGCTTGATACTTGCTTGATGCTCCTCAATCCTTCCGCAGCCCTGACGGCCACGGAGAGCGATGGGAGTTTGCTGATGGAGCAGTACGTCCCTTGCCCGGCCTGTCCAGCCCCCAAAGCCAAAGGCGGGAAAGGCAGCCCGGACACGGAAGGCACGCAGTACTTCAACATGGAGGATTGCGTTCTGGCCGCCATCGAGTCGGACACCATGGTTTGCGGTTGCCACCCAGATATCCCCGTGCCTTTGCAGGAGTTGGTTCCCGAGCTGTTCATGACCGATTTCCCGGCCAGGTGAGACGGGATTCCCTCGGCTTTTGTCACCTGCAAATAGCGGCATCTCATGGCTACACCCGTTACAATGGCAGTTTTCTATGGTAATGCTGCTTCCTCTTTCTCTGGTTTGTTTATACATGTATGAATGTGTTCAGATGTATGTACGTGTGCTATTACTACTACTACTACTACTACTACTACCACTACTACAATGTTATTTCTTACCCACCCCTCGCTGTGATTTGAGGCGGGTTACAACATAGTTGAAAACACAGAATCATTGTAAGCATTTAATAATATTGAAATGTATTTCTTTAAAATACAAATATTAAAACACATTTCTGCAAAATACTTATCACAATACACAGAACAAAAGGTGAAAACGCTGGACGCAAGTTAAACACTAATGATACATCTGTCGATATCTAACTATCAATGGTATAGTTTCCATCGTTTAAGTCCTACCATTAGCCACAAAGGGTTCTTTACCAAAGCCATTGTTATGGATAACCGGAGAGAGGAAAGCACGTCAATCAGCCATTATTAATATGATTCAAAGTGGGAGTGTGCTTTTGGTTGTTGTGGTTGTGTGCCTTCAGGTGGTTTCCCATGAGTGGCAGCCCCCCCCCCCCCCCCATCGTGGGCAAACCTGTCCTGGGGTTTCCTGGGCCATGGTTCATTTAGAAGGCATTTCCCCCCAACTTTCAAGCATACGTAGAAACCAACAAAGTCGCATGGCGCGCATGGTCCTGACCGCTGTCCTCCTTTTCCCTTGACTAATTCCTTCGTGCAGACCGGGATTTCTGCTTCTGCTTAACTGCGGCCTCCCTTTGGATGCCTCGGTGATGACCCTGGAGCCGTTGCTTGACCCCTTCTCTCCTCCTCGCCCCCCCCCCCCTGTTCCTTGTAGGTTATTTTTGGGAAACGGCCGGCTGGAGTACGCTGAAAACGGAAGCCATGTTCTCGGCCAAGGAGGGAGCGGGACCGTTATATACCAGGCCCAGTACCAAGGCAGGCCGGTGGCGGTGAAGCGGTTCCAAATTAAGAAGTGCCAGCGTTCGGCCTGCTCCGCGACAGGTTCGGCATCGCCAAGCCCTTTCCCTCCCTCACTTCTTCCTGTTCACAAGCACATGACCGGCCAGGCTCAAACAGCCCGAGCGCCTGTCTCAACGCAGGGCTGTCACCTCGGCTGGAAGAGCCTTTCCTCCCTGGCAAAGCTCGAGAGGGGGGGACTTTGCCCCTCCCCCGGGAAAAGAGGCGGGGTTCCTTGGGAACCTTCTGGAAATGGGGGCGTGGCCTTCCTATGGGAAAGCCAGCCCCCTCCGTCCGAGCCTGGGAGTCGACAGAACAGGACGCTGCGAAAAGACCTGCTGCTTTGGGATCCGCACGTTCTCTGTATACACTCTCTGTATTATGATGTACTTTGCTGAAAGTTGTGAGCCGCTCCGAGCCCACGGGGAGTGGCGCCAGACACGTTTGAATAATAAATAAATAAATAAAGTCAAGGGTGAGTAAAGTAAACGGCCTTGGAAGGGAAGAGGCTGATCTCAAGGTATTGAGGACAGACCGCGCACTCCTTTCCCCAAGAGGGCTGCCCTGGGTGGCGTGCCGGGGAATCCAGGTGTTTCGCCCATAAATTACCTTGATAGGCCGGGTTGGGACGCCACCTCGGCTTGGATACACCTTGATTCCTGACACCCCCCCCCCAGAATTAAGTTAAGGAAAATTAAATAGGTAACAATTAAATAAGAGTTGCCCCATTTGAACCCAATACACTGTTGTGTGTCTCTTCATTCAGGGGGTTGGCGGGCAAAAACACGCGCCTTGGGAGTGAGGAGCGAAAGAGGGGGGCTGGGGTGTTTGAGGAGACCCCTCTAAGATCGGAAATAACAAGAGCCGGGGTGTTTCTACAAATCCTAGGAATGCATGGGGTGGGATGGTAAGTGAGAACCAGGCGCGGGACTCTTTCCCTGGAATCGCGCTGCGTCCATCCTGGGCCCCACACGCAGTTCAAGAGAATTAAGCGCCAGTTCAGTTTTTGAAGTTTCAAAAGGTTTGGGTTGCTGTGAGTTTCCCAGGCTGCCTGGCCATGCTCCAGAAGCAGCATTCTCTCCTGACGTTTCACCCAGATTTGTGGCAGGCATCCTCAGAGGTCTGTGAGGTTTATATCCCGGTGGAATGATGTCCAGGGTGGGAGAAAGAACTCTTGTCTGCTTGAGGCAAGTGGAAATGTGGCAATTGGCCACCTTGCTTAGCATTTAATTGCCTAGCAGCTTCAAAGCCTGGCTGATTCCTGCCCGGGGGATCCTTTGTTGGGAGGTGTTAGCTGGCCCTGATTTATTCTTGTCTGGAATTCCCCTGGGTTTTTTAGTGTTGTTCTTTGTTTACTGTTATATTGTTGTTATTGTTGTTGTTTTCACCGATCTGACTGTGGACCTCCCAACAACATTTGGCTGGTCCCCTTGATTAACTACGGTGTTGATGCTCCATGCATGCATGAGTGTAACTCAATGATCTTGCACCCTTCCTTCCTTCCTTCCTTCCTTGCAGACACGATGCTGCGGCACCTGCGAGCCATGGATGCCATGAAGACCTTCTCCGAGTTCCGCCAGGAAGCCTGCATGCTCCACTCCCTGCAGCACCCGTGCGTCGTCTCCCTGGTCGGGATCAGCATCCACCCGCTCTGCTTGGCCTTAGAGCTGGCCCCGTTGGGAAGCCTCACCACAGTGCTGGCGGAAAGCGCCAAAGGTGACGGGACGGGACGGGCTTCTTCTTCTTCTTCTTCTCTGCAAAGGCCTCCTTGGGCAGGGGTGGGCTGTGGGTCCAGCCGTTGCCCCTCCTAACACCGTGATTCTTGTTCCCGGGTCATAAAGGTCATTTCCCAGTTGGTTCTGTCATGAAAACATACTGACATTTGTTAAACTGCACAGACTTTGCCTTTGTGGGAGGGAGACCCTCCTGCTCTGGCACATTTTGCGATAGTTTTCCAGCCAGGCCTCCGACAAAGCCCCCCCCCCCCCATGACCTTCTTGCAACCAGACTAGTTCAATGTGGGCGAGGCAAGGCTACTCCAAGGTGGATCTGTAATGGGCTAAGCCTCCGAACCCTCTAAAGCAGGCCTGGGCAAAGTCAGGCCTACTAGGTGTTTTGGACTCCAACTCCCAGCATTCCTAGCAGCCTCAGGCCCCTTCCTTTCCCCCTCTCAGCCGCTTAAAGGAAAGGGCCTGAGGCTGCTAGGACTGCTGGGAGTTGGAGTCCAAAACACCTGGTAGGCCTGACTTTGCCCAGGCCTGGGTGCTTCTTCTCCCAAGTGGTTCCTCTTCTTCTTCACCTTGGAGAACAGAAAAGACTATTTGGGGTGCCGTTAAGAGGGTCTCGGCACTGTTCAGGGTCTTCATGCTTCTCTGCCCTCTCTCTAGGAGCATCGTTTGTGCCGCTGGGGCACATGCTGACCCTGAAGGCGGCCTACCAGATTGCGGCTGGCCTGGCCTACCTCCACAAGAAGAGCATCATTTTCTGTGACTTGAAGTCTGACAACATCCTGGTGTGGTCTCTGGCCGTGGCGGAGCGCGTCAACATCAAACTCTCGGACTACGGGATCTCCCGGCAGTCCTTCCGCGAAGGGGCGCTTGGCGTGGAGGGGACGCCCGGCTACCAAGCCCCGGAGATACGGCCCCGGATTGTCTATGATGAAAAGGTACCTCCCGTGCGGTCCTGGGCTGCATCCGTGTCGTGCCGGCCAGGCCAGGCAAGGGCCAGCTTTGGTCCTCCCGCCGGGTGCTTTGGACTCCCACTCCCACCTTTCCTATGGGGCAGCCTCAGGACCCTTCCATTTCCTTTTCCCTTTCTGAGTAAGTGGCTGAGGGGGAAAGGAAGGGGCCTGAGGGTGCGAGGAATAGTGAGAGTCAAGGTCCAAAACACCTGGCGGGAGGGAGGGAGGGCCCAAGTTGGCCCAGGCCTGGCCTGACGTAGGTGAGCAGCAGTACTTCCACGGTTCGAAAGAGAGGCGGAGTCTAAGCCAGAAGGTGAGCAGAGGAAGAGGGCGGCTGAAAGGGCCAAAGGTCTGGGGACCATGAATAATCAACACAATTCCATACACAGTATCCAGGGGCAGAACAGTATGCTGCGAAAATAACAACACGCTAAATAGCAAAAAATATCAAAATGTATTCTCTATAACATCTAGCTCTATGTCAAGCCAATATCACTATAAGTGCAATGCGGTATACATATACAATTGAGCACAATACAATGTAATAGCCCTTATAAACAATCATAGGGCATGAAGGCGCAGGCATACAGTCTGTGTACCCCTATGGGTTATCCGAGGCAATTCACTCACGGATATCGGACCGAGTCGTCAGGGGAGCCTTTAGGTCGGGAGAGCTGGCAGGCTGCTCGATGGGCAGGCGCCTACGGCTAGAGGTAACGACGCCAGAAGGCCGTTTCGCGTCCCACGCCTCAGGGCGCTGGTGTCTTTGCCGCTCCTCCCCAGAATTGTAGTTCATCAACTCAAGACTCAAGGTCACAGCGGGAGGTCGCTAGGTGTGGAATGGTATAGAGTGGGCATAGTGCTACAAGGCTAGTGAGTGTTACATTCAAATTACATTCAAATTATACATACAGTGTCCACAATACACAGCTAATGGACTAATACATACCGCGTTAGCGCTACTTCATACCAATCGCTATAGCAAGTGTCCTCCCGGGCTGGAATCAGCACCGGGTTGCTGCATTCAGCGGTTTAAATAGCTAAAGGTAAATCTTGCACAGGTGTGTTACAAAAGTAAGGTTTGGACCGATAGCGTTTCGTTTAATCCGAATGGGGATTCGCAGGATAATAATAAAATCCATTTTCTTTCTGTAGTCAATAATACCTTTTGTTTGTCACAGTGGGGAGGAAAGGTTACTTTTTCTAGCCCTATTACTCTTAAAGTACGAGGATCTATTTTGCTTTGAGCACAGTGTTGGTAAAATTCTGAGTCTGTGGAGCCACACCTTATTCTGGAAAGGTGTTCCATAATCCGGACTTTCAAGCATCTAGAGGTCATCCCTGTGTAATATCTATTACACCCACAGCTGCACAAGGTGGCATAAATGACCCCGGTAGAGGTGCATAATATTTCATCCCTGAGATGGAGTATTCTGCCTGTTTTCCTGTTTGTTTTCTTCTGCCCTGGAGACTAGGACTCTATGACTGAGACAGGGAAGGAGATTCCACCCGAACCTGACAAAGAAGAGCTGTTCAGCAGTGGAACTCTCTGCCTTGGAGTCCAGTGGAGGCTCCTTTGTTGGAAGTTTTTAACAGGTTGCATGGCCATCTGTTGGAGGTGCTTTGTTTGCGCTTTTCCTGCATGGCGGGGTTGGTTTAGATAGCCGTGTGGCCTCCTCCAACTCTATGATTCTACGGACCTTGGCTGGATGTTTGCTGTCCTTGAAGTGAAAGGGGGGAACGGTCTTATTCAGCCCGACAGGGAATGTGTTCAGAAACCCGCCGCCTGGGACAAGCCTTGAACGGTCTCTCTGGTTCTCTCTCTCTCTCCCCCTCTCCCCCCCCCCCTCCTCCCGCCGGGCTTGCCCCAGGTGGACATGTTCTCCTATGGCATGGTGCTCTATGAGCTGCTGTCTGGGCAGCGGCCTGTCCTGGGGCAGCACCAGCTCCAGATCGCCAAGAAGCTCTCCAAGGGGATCCGGCCCGTCCTGGGCCGCCCGGAAGAGGTCCAGTTCCACCGCATGCAGGCCTTGATGGCGGAGTGCTGGGACACCAAGCCCGAAAAGGTACGCGGGAGGGAGGCTGGGGGGTCCGCACTTGGCCCAGGGCAGGACCCGTGGCCTGGAAACACCTGCCTCTGGACTTTGAGAAAAACGTGGAAAAGACCAACAAGGAGTGTGTCTCATGCTGGTGGTTGTTTCCTTAATCATTGTTGGTTGCCGTTGCCTGAGCATCCAACATAGTGTTACCTCCACGTAGATTTGCCCCCCCCCTCTCTAACAGTTCTGTGGGAGGCTGAGCATGAATGACACATCAATGACTCCTGATGCACCATTATGATATGTATGCGAGTAAGGGTGGTGTGTCATGGTGTGGCCTGAAGGCCAGGCATGGGCCAACTTGGGCCCTCCCTCCCTCCAGGTGTTTTGGACTCCAACATCCACAATCCCTAACAGCCTCAGGCCCTTTCCTTTTCCGCGGCTGAGGCTGTTAGGGATTGTGGGAATTGGAGTCCAAAACACCGGGAGGGAGGGAGGGAGGTCCCAAGTTGGCCCAGGCCTGATGTAGACGGTGCCATGGTTTGAATGCTGGGTTCACATCTCTACTTGGCCATAGATAGAAGTCAACCGAGTGCCCTTGGGCAAGCCACGCTCCCTCGCCCTCAGAGGAAGGAAGGCAAGCCCCTTCTGAGCAAATCTTGCCTGGAAATTCCCACCATAGGCTGGCCTTGGGGTTGCCGTCAATGGGAAGAGCCACAAGGGAGGGGCCTCCGTGCCTCTCCTTGCTCTGAACTCGCGAGTTGAATGTTTGGGTCGAAAGCGCCATGGTTGCAATGAATAACCTCCCAGTAATTCCCAGCAGCATTTTGTTCCCTATCGCGAGGTATCTATGTTTCCATCTGGAGACTCAAAGCGGCCACAGCTGAAAGCATGTCAATACAACTTAAAATATACAAATGTTAAAACAGTATTAAACAACATTAATATTAAAACAATCCAGGTTAAAACCATAGAAACCTATGACGCCACATCACAAAGCCATGGAGAGCTCCAGCCCTTGGTGCTCTGAAGCACTTCTGCCGGAGGCCACTTGGGTTCGGCCTGCGCTGTGGAAGGTGTTGCTGCGTTTGGTGAGGCACCGGCACTCTTTGGCTCTTGGGAGCCCGTCGCGCTGAGCCGCCGTGGCCGTGGGAGTGGGGCCAAGGCGCATTTATTCTCTATGCTTTTATTCCAGGAAGATGAGCTGTTTTTGATGCTGATGTTGATGTTATGCTCTTATATATTTCCAGCCATTGCATTGGTTCTATTTTAAGTTATGTCGATGTGACCTATGTGCTATTGTTTTTTGTATTGTTTTAACTTGCCGTACTTGCTGTAGGCCGCCCTGATGATGATGATTGCTATTATTATTATTATTATTATGCAGGTGTGCCTTCAGCAAGCACAATTGTGCTGAATCCAGGGCAGCAGATCTCTGTGTACACATCGTCACCACCACCATTATTATTATTATTATTATTATGACGTTTATGCCTGTCCCGCCTTTCCTTCCTCCCTGATGCCCCCCCCCACCTCTGCCCTGCGTCAAGGCTGCCCTCCTGCTTCTCTCTTTGATCCAGCGCCCATGGGCCACCGCCGTGGTCGGACGGATGAAGGACCCGGCCTTTGCGGCCTTCCTGTACCTGCTGCCGTGCGGGGAACAGTCGTCCGTCTTCTCTTCCCAAGGGCAAGAGAACACCGTTGTGTTCTGGGATGGGAAGGAAGAGGCCAGGCAAGTGTTGCTGCGCAAAGGGGCTGGGCGCCCGTGTCCTTCGCCCTGTGTGTGTTCACTCACATCTTACGCTCGTATTCTTTTCATGTCTCAGGCCTTATAGTGCAATTTTCCTATGATTCCTGCTCTACGAAGGGGAAGCCAAGATAAGCTGTGACTCTTGCTGTGTGTCTGTAAGGGGCCCATAACTGTTGATATATCACAAAGCGGTTTCTGGTGTGTGTGTGTGTTTTGTTTTTTCATGAGAGACTGCAAGTCACTTCTGGTGTGAGGCAATTGGCCATCTGCAAGGACGTTGCCCAGGATGTCCTGATGTATTACCATCCTTGTGGGAGGCTGTTACAGTGAGATCTGTTTCCTGATTCCAGAAACTATACCGTTGTGAATGCGGAGAAAGGCCTGATCGAAGTGGCCAAGGTGAGCTGCCCGGGGATGCGGCTGGGCTGCCAGCTGAAGGTCCAGAGCTGCCTGTGGACGGCCACAGAGGTATTTCTCTCCAGAGTGCTACTCCAGGGACTCTTTGCATTGGCACACCGGCGGTCCTGGAATCACGCCTGCAAAGTTTGCGTCTCTTTGTTGAAACTTTGGAGGCAAAACCGAAGAGAGAACATTTCCGCCCGAGAGCGAAACTTCTGTTTCTCTTCACATTTCCTGCTTAGCTCGTGCCTCGTGCCATCTGCACCTCCACATCTATGGCGTTACTCTTGGAAGGGACCACGGAAACCGGGCCTCAGCCGTATCACCCATAAAACAATATAATAATAATAACAGCAATATATTTTACTTATATTCTGCTCTATCTCCCTCAGAGCAGATTGCAGAACATATAAGCGGCAAACATTCAGTGCCATTATACAATTAGCAAAGACAGACAATACGTACCTTGGGAAGCCTGATCTGGCGACGGTCGTCCACGCTCTGGTCACATCCCGAATAGATTACTGCAACGCACTCTACGTGGGGCTGCCTTTGAAGACAGTTCGGAAATTAGAACTAGTCCAACGGGCGGCAGCCAGACTACTAACGGGAGCGACATACAGGGAGCATACCACCCCCCTGTTGTGCCAGCTCCACTGGCTGCCTGTCCACTTCCGAGCTCAATTCAAGGTGCTGGTCTTGACCTTTAAAGCTCTATACGGTTCTGGCCCAGCTTACTTGTCCGAACGCATCTGCCGCTACATCCCACCTTGTAGTTTAAGATCATCCGGGGAGGCCCTGCTCTCGCTCCCGCGGCTGGTGGGGACGAGGGAGACAGCCTTTTCGGTGGTGGCTCCCCATCTGTGGAATGCGCTTCCTAGTGACATACGATCAATTCCATCCCTCCTGACATTCAGGAAAAAAGTAAAAGCCTGGCTATGGGACCAGGCGTTTGCACACTAGCACAAGGCAGCAATATTATTTATTTTTATAACTTAAATGAATGTGTATGATATGTTGATGTAATTGTATTTTAATGTGTAATGTTTTGGGGGGTTTTATACTGTGTTTTATGTGTTTTACTGTGTTGGCATCGAATTGTGCCTCTTTGGAAGCCGCTCTGAGTCCCCCCTCCCTCCCTCCCTCCCTCCCTCGGGGGTTGAGAAGAGCGGGGTAAAATGCCGGAAATAAATAAATAAATAAATAACCGGAGCTATGGGCTTTCCCATCTTTTTCCATCTCCGGCATCTGGAGGCAATGCTTGACTCCGGCCACAGGGAGGCGCTGTCCATCTTCCATGCCGAGGAGCACTGTTGATCGCAGACGTCCTCCTGATCAAATCGCTGGCATGTCCTTATGGATGCCTTTTATGCTTAAAGCAGTACCTATTTATCTACTCACATTTCCGTTTTCGTTCTGCTAGGTAGGCAGGGAGCTGGGCTGACGGTGGGTGCTCACCCCGACCCAGGCTTGAACTGCTGACCTTTCGATCGGCAGGAATGTCTCCAGCTTAGCTGTTTAACCCGCTGTGCTAAGCCCGGCCCCTGCTTCCAATTGCTGAGTTGAGTCCAAGGAGATTTGCCCTTTGAAGGGCTTGGTGACAATGCGCCAAATGCTGGTTCGTAGAAGAAGGATGGTTTCCCCCGAGATGAATCCAGAAAGGCCTTTCTGTAAAGAAAACTAGTAGGCAGAAGGCTACGTTTTTGCCCGAATGCCTTGGCTTCTGGCACATGTGCACCCACTGTTTTCTCCCACATTTCTTGTCTTTGCAACCGTGCGGATGATGTGCCTCTTGATGTGAGGTTTCTTTGTCCTGCTCTTCCGTAGGATCAGAAGATTTACGTGTACAGCTTACACGGCATGTGTCCTCTGAAGGCTCCTCAGAAAGGTGTCGACACTCCAGCAGTCGTCACCTGCTTCCTTGCCGTGCCCATTGCGAGAAAGGTACGTTGGGCCTTTCCTTGCCGTTGCAAGTGCAGGTGTTCACAAAAGTCATCGTAATCCATTTTCCAGTGGATTTTAAAGCACCGAAGTTACTGGAAACTGAGCTGAGAACCGTCCATGGCGTCCCCTTCCCCATTTCTACACATGGTTGTGGAACCTGCACAGCCAAGGAAGGGGCAGGGTGGGCCTCCGCTCGTTGTGGTTGCCGGGGGAGAGGGCCATCCAGGCCGTGGGCTGGGGGAAAGGCCTAGCGCACATCGAGCCTGAGGCTGTGCCTGCCTTTCGAGGTACGACACCCGAGGCACATGACTCCCCAGAAAGGCCGCCATGCTTGAAAGGCGAACGCGCGTAGGAAAGGAGGAAGGCCGCATTACACATGGGTGGACCCAGCCACAAGATTTGCTGACAAGGAGGGGGATGAGTTGGAGGTCCCTCGTTCATGGAGTCGCCATAACTCAAAATAATTATTCAAATCAGTTTAACAAATCAGTCATGCGCTAATAAACCCGTTCTGTGGGCGGGCCAGAGGATCCTTTGCAGAACCACAGTTACACGTTCACAGCCTGCTCTTCTTTTGCTTAAGTTACAGTGATTTCTTGGAAGTAAACGATGAGGATTGTGATTGAAACAACTTAAATGAGATTCTGCATCAATTTTATCATATTCCCCCCCCCCCTCCAAATTGGGCCTTTTCTTCACCTGCCCCCTCTTTTTCAGCATCTTCTCCTTTTTTCCAGTCCGGACCAGTTATTTCATCAATTGCATTCGATGTTCGTTTTAATGCATCAAGAACTCCGCATAAGGAACCTCTGCAGAGTTTTTGATACATTGAAGCGAGCACCGAATGCGTTGGCATCCACATCCTCCGTGTAGGAGGCTTCGCTTTGGGTTCTGCCCCAGGAAGAGTGAGTAAGAGTTAGTAGTAATGGATGCTAATTGGCACTTCTCGTTAGAAGCAATGGCTCTCTTGAACCTTTGTGCGTAGGTGTTGTCACCTTATACCGTGTAACACCGTAGAAACACAGCTTTCCAAGCATTTCATGTTGTGGTGCGATTAAAGCATTTTGCGACACAGTCGTTCAGTTTTACTAGCAAACCCAAGGTTGAACTAACCCCTTACACCAGGTACATAAACTGTAGTAATGAAATGTATGGGGACCCAACATATCTCGTGAAATCTTCCATTTCTGTATACTAACACACATTTCCAAGAGTTTTGTCATTTCTCGCTATGTTTGTGCAACCAACGTAAACACTGCCGCTGATCTGCACAAACACAGACATGGTCGAACTTGGGCCCTCCTACATCCAAGTGCTTTGGATTTCAACTCCCACAATTCCTTCGGCACGTGGACACGCTCACGGCACAGGCAAGGGGCAGCTTGGGCCCTCCCTCCCTCCCTCCCGCCAGATTACAACTCCCACAATTCCCAACAGCCCCAGGCCTTTTCCTTTTCTCCTTCAGCCGCTTAAGCTGGAGGAGGGCCGAAGTTTGCCCATGCCTGCGCTCACATGTCCGGACACAGAGCCTGGGAAGCTCTGCTCTGGGGTGTTTCTGGGTCCCTTGTCGGGATGCAAAAGAGAGAGTTATTTTCCCATCTTTCCCGCTTTCAGAACTCCTACCTGGTGTTGGCGGGCTTGTCGGATGGGCTTATCGCTGTTTTCCAAGCGTCGCAAGGCGTCCCAGAGGACAGCGGTCGCTACCTGTGCTCCCACACGGCTAACCGCTCCAGGTTCCGGCTCAGCGACGATGACCCTCGGCAGAACCCATACCCTGTGAGGGCGATGGAGATCGCAAACGATGGGACAGAAGTCTGGTACGGCAATGGGCCCGGCCTGCTGGTCATCGACTGCGCAGCCATGGAGATCACCAGGCGGCTGGAGCCCTACAGGCCCCCCTCCACGGTGGTTTCCATAGCGTGCAGCTCCGGGTGCGGCGGGGAGGAGGTGGCCTGGTGCCTGGACGACGCAACCAACTTCCTGGTGATGTACCACACCGCCAGCTACCAGCTCTGCGCCCGCTATTTCTGTGGGGACCAAAGCCCCTTGCGGGACATGTTTGCCCTTCAGCCGCCGCCCGCCTCGATTCCCACCACGTTGGCTGCACACGGGAGCGAGGCTCCGGAGAGAAGCTCTTTAGCAGGCGCGGATATCCTGCAAAGCCAAGAGCTGGGGATCCAAATACTCAGCCACCAGGACTCCCTGACGGACTACTGCTCGGTCTCCTCTCTCTCGCCCTCGCCCGCCAACCAGGAGGCGAGATCCTTCTCAAGCCGGCCAAGCTCCTCCGGTGTGCCCTTCTCAACCGAGGGCGAGGAGCCAGGCAAGCCTCGGGAGCAAAGCCTTCTTCTTCCCCCGGCGAGGCCTGAGGAGGATGCGGCACCGACCGGGGAAGACGTCCGTTCCCTGCAAGCCGTGAGAATCCTCCCTGTGAAAGACCTCATTTGGATCCCCAGGTAAGTGGCCCCGGCCACAGGGCAACTGTGCTTCAAGAACTGCCGCGCTCTTTACACTTCGATCGCTATGTAAACGGCTTCAGAGGGCTGGCTTCCCACATTCGGAATCCTATTCCGAGGGCAGCATCGCGCGGCTTAGGGCCCTTCCGCACGGGCCCTTTGTCCCAGGATCTGGTCCCAGGTCACCTGTTCATCCCAGGTCACCTGGCAGTGGGGACTCTTCTACGCCAGTTTAAAGCAGGTAATCTGGGTTCAGATCCTGGGACGAAGGGCGGTGTGGACAGGCCCGTACTCTCCTGTTGCAAAGACTTCTTTCAACCTCTCTCCGAGAAGACCCCTCTTGCGTGCTCTTGCATTGACATACGTAGCGTCTTGCACTTATGGGTTGGAAGGCCTGGTGTTCCTCTGCCTGGACTCCCTTCGTAATCCCTTGTTCAAAGACTGCCACCTGCAAAGGCCTTCCTCGCCTGTCCAGGAAGGCTGAAATGCTCTGTCTGTCTAAGGCAGGGGGCATGGCTGGCACAAGGCGGCATGCCTCGCATTGGAGGAGGAGGAGGACGTAAGAGCACGTTTGAGGTTGTGTTTGACATTACTGACTCTCTAATGTCGTTTCCAGGCTTGATACGATGGGCTTTGTACATTGCAGGGTCTTGTCCCTGCAATGTCATTTATTTATTTATTTACTCCATGTATATGCCGCTTTCCCCAGCCCTTGGGCGACTCAAAGCGGTTTATGTTAGGCACCTGTTGTAAGTCGGGAGGTGTTTAGGATTTAGTGGGCAAAAAAGGCCTCCCCCCTCCCTCCCTCCCTCCCTCTCAGAGCCTGTGACAGGAATGTCTTCTCCAAAACTGGCTGCGCGAATGGGTCCCCAGTTGAGCCGATTCCCCCAAGGCCACCTCAACGCGCTGCAACCTGTTCTGGGGAATCCGGGGCTTCCACGTTCACTCCTCCCTTTCCCTCCCTTCTTGGAACGTCGCAGGGATGGCACTGGGGTTCCCCCTTGCAAAGGCCTTGGCGGGGGGGGGTTCCTGCCGGGAGCCTCTTTCCCTCTTATAAAATGTTTTAGAGGACGGCAGGTAGGAAGGAAGGAAGCACAGATGGGAGAAACAAACCCGAATGGCCAGCCCCGCCTGAGGACCGGGCCTTCCACTTCCACGGGAGAAGCTGGGGCTTGAATGAGAAATATTTCAGCCGTTGGGAAAGCGTTCCCTGTTCTTGCGGCTGAGCCCGTTCCCCCATTGAGTGATGGGTGATGGAAACCTATGGCTTTCCCTTTCCAGGCAAGGAGGGGACATCATTGTGATCGGCCTGGAGAAGGAAGCCGCCTCTCAGCGGGGAAGAGTCATTGCGGTGCTGCAAGCGGCCGAGCTGGCCGGCTATGGGTAAGTAAGGAGGAATGGGAAAGAAGGGGGAGGCCTGGGGAATGGGTTGCGGGAGGGTCCCTGCCGCTCGGCTTCACATGCAAAGGGGCCCAGTTCTCAGCATCCCCCCCCCGTGGGGAGTGAGCACTCAAGCCGAAGTGGGCTCTCCTTGCCGCTCTGGCGCAGGTTCTCCACCGTCTTCGTTGGGACTCTTGTTGTTGTGATGTTTATGTATACCCTGCTTTATCCCTCCCGAAAGAGACCCTTGCACAGGAGGAGCGGGCATCGCGGGCCTTGTGCGTCACTTGCCGTGCTCCATGGGAGGGGCTTTGTTGGGACAGAGAGTCCTTGCCCAAGGATAGCACAACAAGGCTATTCCAAGCCCTAGTCACGGAGAGGGCAAGGGGACCGACCCTTGGAGCCTCCTGCAGGAGAGATGGAGCAGGGCATGCATAACGACAACAACAACAACAACCACTCCAAAGTCCCGCTGCCCCCGCCGGTGGCAGTCACCCACCTCTCTGGCTGTGCATACTTATGGCTTGTTGCCTTCTTGCAGCACCTTTAAAAGGTCACCACGCAGGCACCCAGAACCACCCCAAAGCCGTTCCGGGTTCCCTGCTTGTTTTGTGTTCCTGACCTGTTTCCACCCACGGCTCCCTCCCGCTTTCCAGGTCCCTGGTGGAAGCCGCCGTCCTGGCCAAGGAGCGCGTTGTGTGCTGCTTTCAGAACGAGGCCAAGGAGTGCTGCCTGGCTGCCTGGAGCGGCTGGGGCGCCCAAGACTTTGACGCTTTCTACCATTCCTATGAGGAGCTGGGGAGGCTTGAGGCCTGCATGCGGAAGAGGCGGTAGTAGTAGTAGTAGTACACAGTGGACGGGCACTTCGCAGTCACTGGAAACGGACGCAAGGCAGGCAAAAGCCATGCTGGGCAAGAGCCTGGATGGGTGTTCTTCTGATTTTGCTGCTAAAGGACATTCTTGCATTGGATCCGTTCCTCGTGTCACTACATGTCATCCGAAGTGCACCTGTGAATCCAACCACCACCACCTCTGCAAGGTCAAAGTGCCCTGTGTTGTCACACAATGCGTGGCTTGCTTTTTCAAGAACAACGTACAGCCCATAAGCCGCACCTCCGTGTTTATGTGAGTGGATTCCGCAGCAATACGAGACCGTCCTGAGCCAGCAATGCCTTACAGGAGGGGGAAGGAGCAGCTGCTCACAGCGATGCCGTGGTACGGAAAGGGGATACGTGGCACCCCCCAGTTCTGTTTGTGCCTCGGTTCTTACAATCGGGTGCAGCACTGTCTATGTATTACGAACGCAATTTCTGAAGTCGTCTGCAAGGGTGGCAAGAAGATCCTGCAGAAGCTGAACAGACTGGGTTCCCCACCACTGCCATCGCCACCCCGTAGGTGAGGACGGGTGGGTTGAGGAGGGCCAGCCAGGGATGCTGAGCCTGTATTATTGCACGAGCGCCTCCTGGAATCCCCTCTTTGGTACGGCCATTAAAAGGGGGGGGGGGCAGGAACACTTGGTTTCCCCTGCCATCTTTAACCTGAAGTGAGGCCTTTTTTTGGAGGGGGGGGGAGTATACTTTCAGGTCAGAACAGCTTTCATTTTTGGGAACCTACCTGGCTTAAGGTGATGCTGGTTGTGCTTGTGTGTCCCTGACCTTCGGGGAGAGTCTTCTCTCTTCTCTTTGGCAAAGCAGAGGAGAGAAAGAGCGGCAGCAGCAATGAATGAGTGAACGAACGAACGAATGAATGGAGCCCTTTGCACAACCTGGTTCTCCTAGAGAAGGACGTGGTGCCATTTGGCCCTTCCCGAAGCCCATGGGATTTCCTTGCGCTTCTCTAGGCCAACCAAGCTGGGCATTCATTCAGGGCTTTTGTGGCGGACGCATCGTCCATTCCTGGGTGTGAAAAAGTAAAAAAAGCTCAGAGTCCCCCCTCGGGTGGGTAGAAACGTTGGAAATAATAAATAAATACATAAACAAAACCACAGGCTGGTTGAAAGTGGTGCACGGCGGGACTTCAAATTCAACTCTGTCTGCATGAATTCCAGCATTTTCTTTTAACAGACGTATTGCGACAACGCAATCACAAAGAAGCGCATTCTGCCTTGTGTTTCTACTTCCCAGGGAAAGGTTCCTCATCCTCCTCCTGACCTTGCAGCTTCGGCCGAAGAATCCTAGAGCCCTGAACCCCTTTGAAAGGGCCGCTTAGTCCGATGGAGGAGCACACAATCAAAGCACTCCCGGCAGACGGCCACCCGGCCTTTGCTTAAAACCTTTCAAAGCAGAAGGAGGCTCCTCCGCGTATTCCGCTGCCAAACAGCTTCCCTTGCCACGAGGCTCTCCCTGAAGTTGAGCTGGAGTCTTCTTTCCTGTAGTTTGGCGCCATTGCGCCATTGCGCCCAGGTCTTTGGAATCACAGGAAACCATCTTTCCCCAGCTTCCTTCCTTCCTTCCTCAATGCGGCCTCCTTTCAGGTGTGGTAGCAGCGCGGCTGCCACGTGATTCCCTCTTGGCCGCCTTTCCTCCAAACTGAGCCCGCCCACCTCCCTCGCTCCAGATCCATAGCTCCAGGTTACAAATCCATACCCACAATACAGTTTGAATCAGTGTGTGTGATTTAAGGTATGCAAAGCCGTGTCGCCTTCGCCCCTACTCTCTTTCCAGGGGTGCAGAAGCGCCACGCAAGGCTCGGCTGTGCCCTGGGCGTGTCTCCTCTTGGCTGGAGGAGGAGAGGCCAGCTGGAGAGGAAGGACCTCTCGCCAAAGCTCCCCTTCGGTAGTCTTCCTCCCGGGGTCGCGCCAGGGTGAGGGTGGTGGGCCTGAGCGCAGGGGGCTTCTTGTCAAGGCACAGATGGAGCACGGAGAGGCTTACGCCCAAGGGCTAGGGCTGGCCAGCCGGCCGGCCGGGAAGCTCAGGTTCCTGAAGCAGCGGCCTCATCCGCCATATGTTGTCCCAGCGAGACGCCAGAGTAGCCAGACCTGCATCCCACAGAGAGAGACCCTGATCGGGCAATGCCCAAGCTTTTCAGACCCAATGTTACAACTTACTGCAAGGTCGACATGTTTGCATTTTTAAGCATGCGTTGCTATAAAACGTATGCTTTTAGAAAGAGAAAGCCTTTGGATTGTGAGGAGAGAGAAAACCTCGGTCCTGCAGAAACTCAATTACACACATGGGATCGGTAGGTGCTGGGTAAAGTTTCTGGTTGCTTGAGAGTTACTATCAAAAAAAGGCCAAAGTCACACCATACCATACCATAAACCGTACTGACTTAGTATTTAAATACAGCAATTAAAATAGACACACGTATCACCGTTTTATACTGTTTGACAGTGTTATAAAAACAATGTTTTAGAAGTATTTCTTCAAATTCTTTGCTGGTTGCTTGAGAGTGAGTTCTGGTTAATGGAGAGTCTCCTGTACTTGGAATCCAAAGCACTCTCTACATGTAATATTCATGGTCCTCCACATTGTGACTCAAGCGGAAAAGGCAAGGTGTTCTGAGCACCTGGAAACTCACCACCTCTGCAGGCAAAACGCCAGGCGACGAGGCTTCCAGGGCACGGCCCTATAGCATGGCCTACAACACCCACCCAAAAACTATGCCTTTCCCAAACCAGCCCCATGAGATCGACTTGCGGGCAGGAACTGGACTGCACGTGAGTAACCAAGGGCAGCAAGGCCTAAGCATCCCAAGTACGCCTCTTAAAGGAGCATCGCCATTTCAGACGTAATCAGTGGTAACAATGCAGACGGAGGCAGTACAAGAGCTGAGCTTGCGGGGTGCCTTCTGCCCAAAGAGCCACGCAAAGTGTCATTTAAACACACACTGGAAACCTACGCCTTGGCTTGCACGACTTGTAGGGGAAGAAGGCTCTGTGGCAGAGCCAGCTAGGTTGACCCCAACGCTGGCCCAGCCGTCCATCTCTCTCAAAGGATCCCTCCGGAGGCTTTGCGCCCTTCTTTGGAGTCGCCCCTGTTTCTCTGCAAACATTTTTGACAGTTGGCCGCGTGAAACCTACTCGTATCACTGCGCCGCCTGTTTCGTAATCTGGCAATTGAGCTACATTGATAAATTCTCCACTTGCCCCAAATGCTGCCAATGGGATTGTGCTGTAAAGATGTTAGTGGCTCTTATATCGCCCCGATTAGCCAAAGTCAAAATAGCCGGGACTTGAAAATAATAATAGTAATAATAATGGACAGAAAGGACAATTGACTTAGCATTAACAGTTTGGGACCTTTTCTATGCAAAGCGGATGCTCTGTCACAACTGTGGTCCTCCTGCGGCCAACAGCCTGTAATTTCCCCACAGGACTTGGGCCCTTCCTTGCCCTGCGGTGGCATCCCTCCTTCCTTGTGAGAACTTGGTTTCAGTCTCTGATGATGCAGGAGTGTGGCTAAATTGAGCATGGCCACCACCTCTGAAAACTTTCAGGAGGTTCAGTACCGTGCTGAAGCCAAGAAGCGTTCTGGGTGGACTTGCGGCAGAACACCTGCCACTGAAGCATGGCCATCAATGTTCACTACTATAGAGGCAGAAGGAAGTGGGGAGGAAAAGGGGGTCAGTCTGCACACCAGGGAAAGGTGGTTGTGAAACGCAGCCTCCGCCCGGGTTGTAGGCGCCTCCTCCCGCCAGACCCAGGGGGAAGGAAACCCCCTCTGCCGCCCCGCTGCTGCTGCTGCTGCTGCGATGGCCACAGACCAAGTGCCACGTGTGGTTCCCCTTGGAGGGGCTCCTCAGGCCAGATCTACTAGTCTCCGGCCTGTGTTTGGGCAGAAACAGTCTCTGGAATAAAGCAATCTCAACCCACTGCATTTTGCGAATGCATGTGCAACACAGCAGGGACCAATGGGAGACGCAATGGAGAACACTGGGGTCCCTGCGTGACGCTTGGGGAAGCTTAATGATCCCACCGCCATTGAAAGGGGTACTCGGTAGGCAGCCCGGCTGAAGAGCAGGACCCAGAGCCCAGGGTCCCCGATCCTTTGCCCTGCGCAAGCCAGGCCTCGTGCCATAAGGCAAAGGATCCCTTTCAGGAACCGCCCGAGGGCCCACCCACTGAATGAAAAACCGCTGGTGACATTCTCCCGCTGTGCACCTGCGCATGGTTTGGTAACTGCACAATGGATAAGATAGGGAGGCGCTCCAAAGGGTCACCACTTCTGCACCAAGAATCATGGGCTGCCTTTCTTTCTGTCTTTCTGTCTGTCTTTCTTTCTTTCTTTCTTTCTCCCTTGTTTGGAAGACCTTTATCGGTCCCGCAGCCTTAAGGAAGCTCTTGGGGATCCATCTCACCCGGAATACTCTTTATTTGAATTGTTGCCACACCTGGGTGACAAGGTCAAGGCCAAGCAGGCCGAAGGAGAGTGTTTATCCTAGAGCTGTGGCTGTGCCCAACTCCACGGCTGCGCATTGATGTGGCACTGGGGGCAGTGCGGTGGTGGTGGTGGGAATGTGGATAGGTGTGTCGTTTAGTGCTGTGTGCAGGGCTTCAGTGTGCAATAGCACAATGACAAATCAAGCTATTCTCTTCTCTCCTACGGATGGGATCCAGGGAGCGAGCCTTGGGCCTCAGGCCAAAGCAACTACTCCTTCCCCCTCTCTATGTCATCGCCCCAGCTGCTGCTCTTCCTAGTCAAGGACTGAATGGCGCTCCCGCCCCAGAGCAGAATATATCATGGGGTTGAGACTCCCCTCCCCCACATACACACACTTCAATGCTCACTTCTACTAAATGAAAAGGAAGGAACGATTTCCTTGCTGCCATTTGCAACCAGGTGGCCGCACCAACTGCCCGCCAACTTAAGGCCTTTGAAATGAGCCCGCTTCTCTTCTGCCCGCAAAGGCAGGCTGGGGGGAAATATGCGGCCTTCTCTGGGAAGCAGGCGAGAAGCTCCCTTCCCCCCTTCCCTCCTTCCTTCCTTCCCCCCTTTCTTCCTCCCCCCTTCCTCCCTCCCTCCCTCGGGGCCTTTGCTCCAGCTTGGAGGCCCCCGAGCTCTTTAAGAATCAGCTGCCGGGCAGTTTTTCCGAGTAAACCCCAGACTGCTCTCAGGATGAGGAAACAAGGGCTGCTTCTCTGGATTGGGTCAGGGCCCCCCCTCTCTCTCCCTCCCTCCCTCTCGTTCATCCACTCCGGCTCACGCACATCTCTCTTCCGGAAGCCTCCAGCCATTGTACTGGCTTGGACGATGTTGTAGGCTCTCTTACGCCACCCCGATAGTCCGCTGTTTGTGCCCTTTATGCATATTCCAAATGCCATACGTTGCACATACTCAACACCCAACATCAGCCCTAAAGAGAAACAGGATGTAACTAATGCACAAAACACAAGAGGGAGTGCGCATGTATGCGCTGGGTCTGCATGACCCTAAATGAATGGGGTGGCCTTTGGGACGCTTTCACACACCCGGCTGCATAGTTTAAAATCCCGCTCACATCCCACATTGCCAAAACAAGGCCCAACGTGCTGCAATCAGTGATAAATAATCACATAGCCTCCGACTGTCCCAATTTGGCCCGACTGGCCCCACTTTTGTTCAGCTTCTTCTAAAATGCCCCGGTCCTTTCTCCCACTCCCCCCCCCCCCTGATATTTGGCTTAATTTAATGGCTGCAAACGGAGTTCAGAATGCCAAAGAGGTTTGTGGCGAGGAGATCGTGTTGGCCATGCTGGGACGCTGCTTGTCCCAGGGTGCATCTGCACTGCAGAACTGATGCCGCTTGAACCACTTTCAACTGCCATGGATCAATGCTGTGGGGTACTGGGAGCCGAAGTTCGATGAGGTACCAACCCTCTTAGGCAGAGAAGGCCTTCTCAAAAAACAACGGCCATGATCCCACGGCATTGAGCCGTAGTGGTCAAAGTGACGTCAGATTACAGTAATGCTCCAGTGCAGATGCACCCAAGCCAGCACACCGAGTTCTCCATAATGTGGGGGTCACAGCGAGCCCCCTTTCTTGTCTTCATGCTTCCCTTTCTCCTCGGGCTTTATCAAAATCCGCGTTTTGCGGTTTTGCTACAGCGGTGGAAGCAAACCCTTCCTTCCTTTCCTTGTATTATTCACCAAATCCCAGCTCCAGCTCCCCTCAAATGCAACAATCCAGACAGGCCGGGGAAGCGCCTCCTGCCCAGCCAGGAATTGCTCAGAATTGGGCCATTGGGAAACCCGTTTGCCCGACTAGGAATGTAACCCATAATAAGAGAGGGTTTGAGAAGCCAGGCAAAGCCAGGGTGGCTTCCGCCATTGCAAACCCAGCCTTGCAGTGGTGAAGGGCAACTTCCATTCCCAGTGGATGTCTACCGAAACCGAATCGCTTGCTGCGCAAGGAAGACCGTTTTTGGAGAATGGGAAACCATGTCTGTCTGTGCCGGGGAAGGACTCCAGGCCAACTCTTCGGAGTCAAGTCAAAAGGCGAGCAATTTCAAGAAGAAGAAAAAGGATCCTGGAGTCCTTGTGGACCGCAAGGCAAACACGAGCCCACAATGTCACACAGCAGCTGGAAAACCCAATGGGGTTCTGGCCTCTTCGTGCCTCCTAGATCCAGGAAAGTCCTGCTCCCCATGCGCTCTTCTCTTCCGCCTTGGTCAGATCGCTCCTGAAATGCTTGGTCCAGTTCTGGCCCCACAGGTGGCAGTTTGGGCGAAGATACCCATATCTAGATGAAAACCCTGCTGCCGTTGTTTTCAAAGGAAACACCAGAAAGTTTGACCCCAAATACGTCAGGATTAACCAGCGAACCGTTGCAATGAATGCAATGCAGCCTGCCTGCAAAACCTACGTGAACACATAAACATAATGATTGCAAGCCACATCCTAAACATCACAACCTATATCACAACAATAAACATATGAAAGTACGTAACATTTTAAAGGCTTACGCATGCTTCCATCCTACGAGCAATTGGGAGTGAATGTGACTACAGTGTAAGGCAGGTTGACATTAACAACCAGACTCTCACTATACAAAACAGTAAGTAGAAGCCCAAATGGATGGCCATTCCCAGAATTGCATGTGGGCATTTTGCAACCCTTCAGCAGTGTATCAGTGCATTCGTAAAGAAATTAAGATGCATATAACACGTAGGTTGAGCAATAAAGTCAGTCAGTGATGGGTCTTCCAACACCTGTCGTCTTCCTCGCAAAGTCAATGCCACACCTTCATTATAGACACCTGCAAAACACAGGATTTGCAACAGATTGACCTTGCGCCTCACGAGATTAGCACCAACTAGATTCACCTGGGAGGCAATGCAGTAGCGCATAGCAGCACCGGTTGCTCCAAAGGAGGACAATACTGTGTCTTCCACCCAGCAAAACCCAACCAGAAGAAGTCTATTTCTCAGTCTTGCTGGACATGGCTAGATCCAGTCTGAAACTGCATCATGTCGTCAGTGCAGACCCATATACAGGTAATTCAGTTTAACAGCATTGGACTGTGTTGTGTGAAGCCACGCTGGCCAAATAATCCCGTTTCAAATGGCAGGGTCGGTGCAGCCTGTGGCCAGACTTTGGCGCATCTCTGCCGCCGTGCCTTCCGACTCAACCCCCTGCCCAGCGTCCCTTGCAGTTCATTCAATTGGGTATTATTGGAGGGGGGGGTGTGCAAATGTGCAATTTGGGCCTTAAGCACAAACAAAAAAATGCCATGGGTTGCTTTGCTGTTCCTGTCAACAGCTGATGCCTGTGCCACCAAGAGGTAGATTAGGACTGTCCCCAAAGATAGCCATTGAGCTGCGGTGCCAGTGTGCCTTCCTCTCGCAATAAGGACTTTGTGACACAAACCCACTCTCCCACTGCATTGGCCATCGGCAGCAGATCACACCTCTGAGGTTGTCCTCTTCATTCACAACATTGTGTGGATTCCTCAATAATTATTGGGATCCATTATGTCCAATCAATGTCATAATAATGTATGAAAATCCAGGCTAAACTTATTGCGGGTCTTGTCGCTGACGGCTCTGGGGATGCTCTCGGCTACACAACGTTGTCTCTGAGGTCACATTGTCTCACAATGGCATTGAACCTTAATAGGCGAGGCCTGCATGCACCTTTAGAATGATGGGTATGGTTCTCCCAGCGCACCAGGCACGGGCAAAGGCCGGCCCTCCAGGTGTTGGACTCCAACGCCCCCGGCATTCCTCGCAGCCTCGGGCCCTTTCCTTTCCTTATCCTTTTCCGCTTAAGCGGCTGAGGGGGGAAAGGGAGGAATGGTGGGAGTTGGAGTCCAAAACACCTGGAGGGACAAAATATATAAACATTTTTAATGCAGCCATCGGCGCTCTTTCATTTTAGACCCAGTTTGGGTCCCCCAGTTGTTATTGGTCGGCATCTCCCATCCCTTTTGACATGGACTGGGGACAATGAGAATTGCGGCCCAACGGCGTTTGTGCCTCTGAGGTTATCGTACATTTTAAAGTCAGACGTCCTGCCCACAGGCCTTGCGTCTCGACTCAACCCCGCTCCTCTCCACTAAACAGAATTAGCCGCAGCCTTCCCGATGTCACTGTACCCCAACTGCCATCAGTCATGATGTGTGATGATGGGGAATGTGGGTGCTGTAGTCCGGCATCTGGAGAAGAGTGGCATCAAATGGGCTGGCGGGCTGGGCTGGCACAGGGGGCCCGAGGGTGTCCTTTTGAGCCTCACCTGAGCCGCCACAGATGCCTCCACACAATCGACTTCTGTGACCTGCTTGTAAATGTGCTTGCCTGATCTGTTGGCGGCGTCTCGCAGTGGCGTTCCGGGTCATGCGACTTAAGGAGAGCTTCTCTGCTGGGCAAGCGGCCCGCTTGCTCTCAACCCCCGCCACAGCCTAAGTCTGGCTAAGCCCGCTGGCTTCCTCCCTTGGTTATTTATGCACACAAACCCACCGGTGACTGGACTCTGAGGCAGGCGCTGATGTCAGGAGGAGGCCTCGCCGCCTTGTTATTAGGGAATTGTGTGGGGGGAAAGCAAGGCAGGGGAGAGCATCAACGCCACCCCTGCATTTGAAACCAAGCTACAGGCCAGAGCTTTTGAGGCGGGTTGGTTAACGGATGGACTGAAGCTCTGGATGATACAGTGTGACACTATACAATTCTGGCAGAAAAATTAGGGGAATATTTGGAGAACCACCAGTGGCAGGTGAGCCACGAAAGGTCCCCGAAGGGCAGAAATGGCCGCGTTTTCTGTTCCAATCTGAGAGACGTCTCGGCATAACAGATTGAGGACGTTGAAGTTTGTAGAGAGAAGAAAAGGGGGAAACAAGACAGGCAGCTTGTGAATATTAGATGTGAACCCCCATTTCCAAAGGGTTCCCCATCTTCCAGGTCCACATTTCCACCTAAATCTGTGGACCACGTCGTCATTGGCGTGTTTATCTGGTGGTCTATTAAGTTATATTCTAAAATACATTTGCCGAGCCTGGAGACGAGGCCTTGGCGGCCCTTCCCAAAGGCGCTTTCTGACTCCGGCTTCTTAGAGGCAAGGCCTACCTGTGCGTCCCCCCGAAATCTGCCGAGCACTTGGAAGAAGCCCAACCAGCCTTTCGTCCCCAATTAATTATTCTCTGCCTTTTGGTGCCCGTTGCCCTTTCCCTTTGTACGTTCCAGACTCAGGATGTGTAGCCGGTCTTGGCGGGATTGCCAAACTGGATTAAAGGACAGTCCATTCCAAGCTGGGAGGTGCGCTTTGAACCCATGTGCAACAAGGTTTGCATATAGAAGAGGAAACATGGGGGTCTTTTGTTGTGGCGGCTATTGACAAAAAGACTGGAAGGGGTGGGGGCCGGCCCGTAGCCAGGATTTTGATTCAGAGGGGGGCCTGAGTTTGAGTGGGGGGGCTAAGCCTGAGTGACTGAGGGTCTACCCTAGCAAACCTTTTGTATCATTATCCCAATACCCCCATGCACATGGGATATATTGAACATTGTGATCAGATCATGATATGAATAATGGGCATGGCCAACTTACCCCGTGCATTGCCCCCGTGCCATCTTCTTGCCTGAGGGGGCTTCTTCTCCCCAGAAGCCCCTGGGGTGGCAGGATGCCTTCCTGCCATCCACGCCGGCCGGCCAATGAGGGGGCTGGCTCCGTCCCCTCCCTGCTTCCAGCCGGCACACACTTCCGCCCGGGCAGCTTACTTAAGGCTGCCCGGGGACTGCCTCGCCACGTGCGGAGGCAGTCTTGGTTGGCAGCCACGCATGGATCCTGAATCAGGGTAGGACAGCCCCCACGAAAAGTCCATAGTCGTTTACAAGCCTGGGGTGCGGGCGGCCCAATGCCTATCCACGGAAACTCAGCACCCCAGGGGGCCTGGGCATTACCCCCCATACAACCAAGGGGCGACAAGCCAGCCTGATCCAGGGGGCCATGCGTGGCCACCAACACTATGTTCCTGTGTTCAATAAATTGAGTTGTGGCCAATTTTATCCAACCAATTGTGTCTGCATGTTGTTCTTGGTGCGAGGTGTGTCACGCTTGCACACGCAAACATAACAGTTTAAATAATGTACCTGGAAGGCCTTCTCGCGGACCACCCTGAGAATTTGGGGGGGGGGAGCTTGAGGGGCTTCAGCTACAGGGGGGCTACAGGGGGGCGTTCTGCGGCTCCCGGCAATGCAACATCCAGGCAGCCTTGGGGCTTGGCAGGAGCAAAGGGCCGGGCCCAGGGAGCTGCAGTGGAAGCCAACCCGTTGGACCCCGCAAAGCGAGGGATCTCCTCCGTCCAGCTGGGCAGAAGCGTCTCTTTGGCACGTTGTAGGTAGAGAAAGAGAGGCCTCCCCCCTCCCCAGAAACAAAGGAAAGGCTTCAGAAAACTGACTAGAGGGGGATATGTTTGGGAAAGCAGGCACACATAATAATATTGTGGGCTTGGGAAAACAAACCGATAGATCTCCCAGTGTCTCAGTAAAAGTCGTTGCCTGCAAACGGAGAGGAATTGGGATCCAGAATGAATTTGCAATGGGCCCCGAAGGATGAGCCAGCCAGCGTGTGATCCACTTCTGCCTCTCCCTTTGTTCAGAATGGGCTCTTTGTTCAATCGCTCTCACAGCACATCATAAATAAATGAAGTGGGTTAAGCTCCACCCTGTAGTAGTCCTGGCATTTCCTATGTTTTAAAGCCAGGGGTCAAGGCACGGCTCTCCATTGTCGGTTCTGATTGATGCCTGTCCTTTGTGTGGGCAAGAATGCCAGTCATGCCAAACATGGGGTCAAGGGGGTGTGTGCTTATTCCCTGAGGTTCACATGTTTTCCATTCCCCAGTGGGATTTCTTTATGGGATTTCAGCAATACCTTTCTCCGGAGACACATGTGTCCACAAACTGTGAACAGCGACCAATCACAAAACCAAGGCATGAGTAATGCAAACTGTGTGGGGCGAAGTCAATGTGATGAGAAACAGACCTCTTTCACCACTTGGAGGAGAAGCTCTCCTAAATCTGTTACTCCATTTGCACTCTCTTGTGTATTAGCTGCTGTTGTGAATTGCCATCGGGTGTGCTTCAACGCAACAGTGACCCAGCAAACGGAAGGCCTCCGGCCACAAGCAGAAGCCCTTGCCTTCATGGGAGGTTGTTGTGAAGTCACTCCAAAACATTGCTCAAAGGAGCCCTTGTCACAAAGCAGGGAACGCCCATTTGAAGCAGGTGAAGTCTTCAAGGTGTTTTCAGGTGGGGCAACCCGGCCCATAGGCACTTCTGAACTGCCCCCCCCCCTCCCCCCAGCTCTAGTGCTGGCCATGTAACCTCCGGCGAAGGAAGGGCCCAAGAGGACCTCCGGCTGCAAAGCCACGGCTTCCCTCTTTTGCCCCATTGGCTTCCTTTCAAAAGACACCGAAAGGCCTTCATGTCGCCCTGCTTTGCAATCTGCTTCGGGTGCTGGTGGTTTCACAACAACAGGGGATGCCAATGCTTTCGGAAGACAGAATGGCTTTCCCAACTTTGTGTCAAAAGGAGATGCCAGAGGCCTCGCCTGCGCTTGTCTCCCCAGGTGTCGTCCTGTCCTGATGATTCTGATCAGGACCCAAGCAACGGGGAAGAAGGGGGAGCTCATTCCTCCTGTTTCCGGCCTGCTTTTTGACTTAAATCATTTCAGGACTCCTATTATTATTACTATTACTAAAGGAGGGGAGTGAAAAAGGCAGCCAATTCCAGGTGAGGATGCAGCAACAACTAAAGGGGGGAAACAAAGCCCATCCGGAGGCTCACGTGGCTGACCTCCGGTCCTGGTGGAGCCATTGTTCAGAAACCAAAGTGACCGTCCAGGCAAGGGTGGCGTGGCATATTTCCTGGTTATTCCGTAGTGCTGACAGGATGGGTCTTCGCCCTCGAACGAACGAACAAGGCGCCATTGTTTCACGATGAGATGCAGGAAGAAGCGAAGAGCGAAGGAAACCTCTTTTACGACCAAGTTTTTGGCCAACGGGAGAAACTATAAAACCAGCATAAACTCTTTTATTTACGGCTCAGAGAATGCACTTTAACATTTAAACGCACACTTCCTGTTTGCGCTCCTCTCCTATAAACCACAAAGGCAGAAATGAAGGTGGAAACGGGGCCAAGAGGGTGGCCGGTCCCTTTTGGCTCCTAGTCCCATCCACGTGAACACAATCCCATCACACAATACATGCTTGTTGAGATGCTTTGGCCATCCCCGCTGAGCGATATCTTGCGGTGCAACGTAGGCAGGAAATGTTTGGTTTATGGGGGTCTCCTGGCGTTTCCTGGTCGCCACATTTTAATACGTTAATGTGGGTGCTCTGTAGATTAGTTTAGTCTAGATCCAATGTTGGCTGGGTTCAGTGGGTTAGTGATCAGTCATTGGTGTGGGTGGGAACGGTCTCAAGGAGTGAAGGTACTGCAAGTCCCATCATCCATGGTCTTCTAAACTGCACCAGCATGTAGAGTGGGTTATGGGGGCTCTGTGTGCCAAGTTTGATCTTGATCAGTCATTGGCTGAGGGCCGAAGTGGTCTCAAGAACTGAGTGAAGGTACTGCAAGTCCCATCATCCATGGTCAATCCTCCTCCAAACTGTGCCAGGATGTGAGTTGGGTGAAGGTACTGCAAATCCCATCATCCGTGGTCCATCTTGCCCCAAACCAGGATGTAGCGTGGGTCATGGGGGCACTGTGTGCCAAGTTTGGTCTTGACGAGTCATTGGTGGGGGCCACAGCTGTCTGTGGGAGCCAAAGTGTTTGAGAGTACTGCAAATCCCATCATCTGTTGTACATCCTCCCCCAAATCACACCAGGATGTACTTGATCAGTCAGTGGTGTGGGTTGCAGTGGTCTCCTGAAGTAAGTGAAAGTACTGCAAATCCCATCATCCATGGTTCATCATCCCCCAAACCGCACCAGGACATGAAGTGGGTCATGGGGGTTATGTGTGCCAAGTTTGGTCCAGGTCCATCATTCGTACGGGTTACAGTGGCCTGTGAAACTGGCCACATACACACATACATACCCACATACAAACACTGACTTTTATTATAGAGATAGATAATAGATAATATGGATGATGCGGTGGCGCATTCTTGGAGCTTTTAACATTTGTTTTTAGCTTTGGTTGTATGTTACGAAGTATATTGTAAGAGGACGTGAGCCGCCTTGAGTCCGCCTGGAGGAAGGCAGCACAGGGATATAAATGCCCATCCCTATGTGCCTCTGTGTGTGTGTGCCTCTCCCTTCCCTCCCTTCTTCCCTGTCTGAGGGCCATCACTACTTTTCCAGGCCTCCCCCCCCCCCGCTGTTTTCTTGACTCGTCTCCATGTTGAGGGAGGAATGTGAGAGCGAGGGGAAACCTTCCTTCAGCTACTTTGAGGTCAAGGCTTGTGCATTCCTAGGTCCTTCCTCTATTGCACAGGGAGCAAGGAGCGGCAAGGACGGGAGGCGGCAGCCTTGCATGCTCTGGACCGTGATGCGCCCACGCCTCCCAGAAGAACCCCCTTTTCTGGAGGATCCCAGGCACTCTGACCTTTTGCCTTGACCAGGGAAGCGGAGGGAGGGAGGCAAGGCAATCCCAGCGGGCCGGCCTTGGCCTCTCTGGCCCACAGGCCCGCTGGAGGAACAGGCCCAGAGAAGCCGCCAAAGCCTCCTTGTTGGAGCCATTGGTATTCGGAGGCCGTGGTGCCTGCGGGCGATGCCCATCCGTCTCTGTGCCGGCAGCTCCCTTTCTGGGACCGTCTGCTGCATTGTGAAGGAGGCCGAGGAGAGGCAAGGCGCACCAGCTGCCGGGCGGAGGGCCAGGGGCCATAATTAAGGCCCCAGAGGATCCTGGGAAGGAAGCTCCAGGACAAAAAGAAGCCCCCGCAAGGCCCTTGCCTTCCCAAGCAAGCCATCCACGGCAGCGGCCCAACCTGGGTTGGCATGAATCGCAAACAACAACGAGCTTGGTTTGCCCTAACACACATTTTTTTCCGTCTTTTCCTCCTCCTCCGTCTAGGTGGATGGGGTATTTTTGGCATGGGAAGACATTGGACCAGGCAGTCGCAGTGTCTCCAGTAAACCAGGGGTTGGAGTCAAACGACACCTCCGAGGATGATTGTGTGGCCTTGAGCCATGGCGGTGGAAGTGGTGCCAATCCACACTGGTTCCACTGCGCAGACGCGCCCCTCCTCCCTCCCTCCTTGGCTTCATTGCACAAAAATGGACCTCCCGGGACGACCCCGCCTGACCTCTCTGCCCTCGACCAGGAGACGCTTCTCCTGTTTTCCACCAGCAAGAGATCGCTTCCCTCAAAGAAGGAAAACTGCAGCGGACGCACCGAGCCCCTCGTTGGCATTCGGACGTCCCAAAGACACCTGAGGGAATTGGTCTTAGAAAAGCCAGGGGAGAGGACAGGGAATCGGGGTTCCCGAAGGCCGCTCTCCAGCCTCAGCCTTTCCTGCCTGAGGAGAGGTCGAGCTCTCGGTTTCAGCCACTGTTCCTAAGCAAGGTGCCACAAACTTCACATGGGGTCCTCCAAAGCTTTCCTGTCCAGAAGGCCAGCCCCAGGCACGTGCTGCTTGGCGCCAAGGAGAAAGCGGCACTCAGAGGAGTCTTACTTTAGGTGCATCTACACGGTGGAATTGATGCACTTTGATACCACCTGAACAACTGTGGCCTAACGCTATGGGATCCTAGGAACTGGAATGCCATACGACCTTCAGCCTTCACGCATGCAGACTGCTGGGGCCTCACCAAATACATTGAATTGTGGGATTATTGGGTTCACGAGGCTGGTCTCTGCCTGTAAGGGAAACAAATGGGGCACGCATCCCCATGGGGCCAGCCAGCATTTGGTCCGGCCTAGCCCAGAGCTGCCGTTTCCCAAAGGGTTAAAGCCGTCTTGTGCCGACCGACCGTTTGTGCCGACTGGCAACAAAGATCCACATAGTTAAAGCCATGGGATTCCCCATAGTAACCTATGGATGCGAGAGCTGGACCATAAGGAAGGCCGAGCAAAGGAAGAGAGCTGCTTTTGGACTGGTGTTGGAGGAAAGTTCTGAGAGTGCCTTGGGCCGCGAGGAGATCCACCCAGCCCACCGTCCAGGAAATAAAGCCGACTGCTCATGGGAGGGAAGGGCAGTAGAGGCAGAGGTGAAGTCCTTCGGCCACATCATGAGAAGAAAGGAAAGCTTAGAGAAGAGAAGGATGCTGGGGGGAAAGGAAGGGAAAAGGACGAGGGGCCGGCCAAGGGCAAGGCGGGTCGGTGGCACCTTGAAGGGACTGGCTTGACCCTGAAGAAGCCGCTGGGGTGGCCGCGGCCAACAGGGAGGAGCTCTGGCCTGGGATGGCCCAGCAGGTCATGAAGAGTCAGAAGCTACTAAACGAATAAACCACAACAAGCCCAGAGCTGCAGCTTCCCAGGGGATTAAAGCCATCTTGTGCTGACCGTTTAGGACGGCCGAGCCGGTTCTACATTTTGTCTTGTTTGGTCAATCCAAACACGAAAGCGAGAGCCAGCCCTGGTTTTTATGCTTGAAAACAAGGCACAAATTCATTCATCTTCCGCCCGAGGGGGAAAAGGGCTTGTGATCCCAGTTGGGCAAAGGATGACCACAACATCATGGGATCTCACAGCCCTGAATTGAGTGAGGCCTCCGTGTCCAGAGACTCGGGCCCTGCCCTTATGTTGTTCTTTTGCAAAATAAGACATGCTGGCAAACCATTCCCATCTGCCACTTGGCGCGCTCGAGATATCCTGGGCTACACTTCCCAGCAGATGTTACTCTTGCTTATACTACGCTTTTTCTTCAACTCTGTAAACCGCTCCGAGCCCTCGGGGAGTGGCCGTCTAGGAGTTTGAAGTATAAATAAATAAATAAATAAATTGGCCACTTTGGCCGGGATGCAGGAGCCGTGCAGCTTTCTCACCCTGACAACTTTGAAAGGAAATTCAAATCCCGGGGAACCGGTGAAGCTCTTATCACCACCACCACCACGGCCACCAATTTCTGGCATAGGATCCTGAGAAACCCTGACTGAGAAACCCTGACGTAAGAGAGTTGGACAAGGACCAGAGGCCAGGGTTTGAGTTTCCGCTCCTTAGATGCGTTTGGCCAAATCACACCCCCAGCCTCAAAGGAAGGCAAGAAGGATTCCTTCTGAATAAATTAGCCCCCCTCCCCACCCCCAAATACAACCTTGAAACTTGGAACAGCTTGAAGACGCACAACAGCGGCAAGCAACGGAAGTCCAACCCGCGGAGGAAACATTTCCTTTTTCCTTCTGCTCTGCTCCCTTACTTTCATTTACATTAATTACCAGCAACAAAGTCTTCATTTAGGAGACAAATTAAGTAAATACAACGCTGGCTACAAAAGTGCACGGATCTCTCAGAGCTAGGAAAGAGGCAGCACATGGGTCCCAGGACTGTGACTTCCGTGAACGTGGGCATTGCTTCTTCCACCCCGTGTAGGGCCCATCTCAAGGGACTGGGTCAGGCAGAAGGGGAGGCCGCTCAGCCGAGGGTTCCAGAGTAATGCCATCCAGTGCCCGACTGCCCTCCCTGGGCATAAAAGAAGGAAGGCGAATGTTTCCCTTGACCCTTAACGCCCTCGTGCAGCCCGACCTGAAGGTCTCCCCATGCAAACCGCTTGCAGCAAAGCTCAGGACAGGCAGCCTGCTCCTTTCACCCCAGATTGAGTGGTCAGTGTAGGCGTGCCCTGTTCCAAGGAGGTGTGCATCATCAACGGCTGGTGCAGGAGGAGAGCCTCAATTGAAAGATGCACACTACTATCATGTTCATTGGGGGGGGGGGGTAGGTCTTAAAATCAAAGAAACACAAAAGAAATATTTAGTATCTTCAAAAGGGGTAGATTTGTTTAAAGAATTGCTTGGATCGTGTTGAGCTCTGGTTAGTGCTCAATATAGTCAGGCTATTATTATGTTTTTATTATAAGGTTTTTGTTTTTGTTGCAAGAATGGAGAACTCATTTGTTTCCAAATAGTTGGTACGGTCAGCCTTCTCTACCCACAGATTCTGCATCCACAGATCCAGCTGTCCACAAACAACACCATTTTACTATCCCATTGTATATAATGGGATTTGACATCCACAGGTTTTGGGATCCTGGGATTAAAGCCCAACGGACACCGAGCACCCGTCGTGTTGACGCTCAGATTTGCAGATTTTGGGCTTGAAACATGAGTTTGGAAATGCGCTGTACAGAGTGAGTTGAAGCATCACAAAGGTGCCTGGTGTTTGGATCCACTTTAGATCTAATGTAATGCAACCTGATTTCTTAAACCGAATACAGTGACGTGGTGTTATAAATGAAAACCAAAAAAGGAGTTCTCGGTGGGAAACGTGGTTTTAGCCATTCTTTCCCTTTTGCTGAAAAAACCAGGTTCACTCAAGCAGGGGGAAATCCAATTCAATCAGAAAGCTTCACCCCCTCGGCCTAGCCCTCTCAAGCCTTTTTGTGAACGGAGGCCGTCCTTCCAAGAGTGTCCCTTTTCCTGCTCAAATGGCCTGGGCCTCTGCCAGCCCAGCCCAGCCCAGCAGGTGGCCACCCAGGCTCTCTTCCGAAGCCTCCACAGGAGGAGCTTCCCCTCAACTCTGCGGCCGAGGGTAGAAGAGCTCTTCTTCCTATGGCCTGGAAGTCCTTCCTAATGCTCATCAGAATCCCTTCCCTGTCGTTTGAACTCATGGCTCCACTGAGTCCCAGTCTCCAGGGAGGCAGAAAGCCGTCCCGCTCCCTCCCTCCCTCCCTCCTTGTGACATCCTTCCAGGTCGAGAGGGCTGGCTCTCGTGCCCCCTCCTGGCTCTTCGAAGGTCTCCTGCCCGGAAATTGGAACCTCGGAGCCGGGAGTGCCGAGAGCCACCGGCCCAAGTCCCTTCGCCCCGCTGTTCTCCTTCTGTTCTTGGAACACGGCTTTCCCCGCAAAGACTTTTCTCCCGCTTCCCATCTGACTCACCACGTCTCCTTCCCAGGTGCCAAAGGCTCTCATTTCTTCCAAGCGGAAAAGGCCCCGCCCGAAAGGAGGACACCGCTGCTCCCCACCGGAGCTTGGAAAAGTTTCTTATACCAAAGAAAAGCTCACTGAGATGGGTTTTTTTTTAAAGTTGCAGTTCAAGGAGTAACTTTTCCACATGTCAGCTCTGCATCTCTTCTGTCCCAGGGCCAGCGACTCCCGGCCACGTCCTTCATGTCTGAGAAGAATTCCCTGTGCTTAAAAGCACTTTGACCCCACCCTGGCTTACCCTCTTGTCTCAACCTCTGCACTGTACAGTTAATGCAGTTTGAGACCACTGCCACTGCCGGGCTGCATGCCACGGGATCCCGGGGGGTGGGTGCCGCTTGACAGGCTTTTCCTTGCTCCACCAAACACTGCTGGTTCCTCACCAGATTACACATCCCAGGATTTCAGAGTATTGAGTATTTAGAGGGATGTCAAACTGCATTAATTCTACAGTGTGGACGCATTCCAGGTGAGTGGAAATATGAAGGGGCAGCTTAGTGAGACGCCTTGGCAGGATGGAAATAAAGATAATAACAATAACAATAATAATGATGCTGTTCTGATTCAAGGCACCGCTCTCTTTGGCTGCCACTTTAATATCCTTGCTCCCACAGATTCAATAACCTAATGAAGCATTACCCGGGTGCAGAGGGCATTGCAGGAACATATTATTTACTCGTGCCCATTTTTTCTTATGGGGAGGAAGTAAAGTGTTGTGCGAGGCCCTTCCAACAGAACTCACTTCCCACTTGTGTTCTGGAGCCACGGTGAGGTTGGCCACCTTGTATTCAAAGGCACTGGGACATTCTTATGAGCACAATCCTGCTAATCGCAGTCCCTATTCCAGATCCTTGTGGAGGTGATGGGGAACCATGCGCAATCGTGGGTGCAATCGCTCTTTTGGAACACAAACGAGAGCCGTGCGTGGAGAGAGACTCTTTGGAGATCATTTTACTGCAAAGCGAGGCGCCGTCTACCTTTAACAGAGAGAAAATGCAATACATTCCTAAGATACATAAATATTAATGACTAGCGGTTATTGAAAATAAAAAAGAGAAAAACAGAAACCTATAACAAGAAGGTATTAAATAAATTAAAGGCCTACCCGATACAAAAAGCAAAATAAAAAACCTAACTACTACGCAAAGGAGACGTAGTAAATTGTTCCCGTTTCAAAATACTGTAATTGGGATTTTTTGGGGGGGGGGGACAACTTATTTTCCCAACACGTTGAATTTGGAGTGTTTTGGATGCATGTTGGTTGTTTTGTGCAGCAAACAAATGTGGTTTCTCTCTCTAATCTCAATCTGATCAGGAAGAGCCTTGAATCGGCCACACGTGTGTCGCCTGGGCGTGAAACCCAAGTATGGACCAAAAGAGGAGGAATTACATTTTCCTTTAAAAATCAACAAAGCAAACCAACCAACCCAAAGGAAGACATTCTCACGGCTGTTTGTGCTCAATGACCCTCTCTTTCTTTTCTGGCGGCCCAAAATACGGTGAGCAAAAGGTACATTTTGAGGTTGAAATACCAACCCAATGAAATATTCCTACAAGCAAAAACCGGCCGCGGCCGCCATGTTCTTTTCTTGGTCCTAACACTTTTAGTTCAGGAAAGAGTCCACGTGGCCCGTCTGTCACAATCCCAAAGTAGGAGGAGACCCTTCCTTCCCCGCGAAGGGAGCCTTTCGCGCCACTTTGCACTCAATGGCTATGAGAGAAACCCAAGCACCTCAGAGGACGAGGGGAGGAGACACAGGGAGCGAGGAAGGCCTTTTCCTTTCCTTTCGGAAAGAGCCGGTCTACGGAGAGAGACGGGCGGGGAAGAGGGAAGGTTTCAAGTTGTCGGAACCAGGCAACGCACGGCTGTGATGCTCAGCCACTGCTGTCTGTTCAAAAAGGCAAAGGAGGAAGGTCGCAGTTTTGTGCAGAACGAAAAAGCTCAGGCGAGCCTCCTAGTAGTAATCATCATCATAACGTAAGAAAGACGGCGGTGTCCAAAATATACTCTTGTGCGGCGGTCTCTCTCTTTTTTAAAAAATCGACTATCAAAATGTTGTCTAAAAAAAGGAAATTATAATAAAATAAATTAGGGCAATAAAAAACGGAATAGGTAGTTTTTGTTCCCCTCCCCAGCGGACGCTGGACGACACTAGGCTGTCCTCAGCGAGCCATTGGCTATGCCGCTCTTCCCAAGGCTTGGCTCGTTCTTTTGGAGCCACAGCTCGGCTAACTGCGGTGCCGACCCGTAAGTGGAGGCCTTGGAGCCCAGGCACATTTTGTACTGCTTGGGGTCCAGGTTTGGGTCGCAGAAGACGGGGTGGTGCACGTGGACAACGCCGACCTCCTGGCTCCGGAACGTTTTCAATCCCGCCTGAACGACTTTGTTGAACAAGTCCACGTCCTCGAGGCCCCAGCCTTGGATCGAAACGTCGAAGCCGCCGGCCCGGAGGAGGTCCCCTTTGTAAATGCAGGCGATCCCAAAGCCGTAGTTCCTCCAGAAGCCCGTCTTCTGCGTGAAGGCAAAATTGTTGTCGCTAGCCACCTTCCCGCTGTAGACAATCTTTGGGTCGTACTGGCTAAAGATGACTGGGAAATAGATTTGTTGCCCCAAAACCGTGTTAGCGCGACATCGCTGCAGGAACTCGGCCGTAAACACCAAGTCAACGTCACAGAAAAACAGCAACGATTCGTTGTTAAACTGAGAGGACCCGACTTCGAGGGCCAGAGCGCGTGAAAACTCGCCAGATACTGGCAAGATCTGCATGTCCGCCTTGGGGTACTTGAGGCGGTAGTCCCGCATCAGCTCCACTTGCCGGGCCTTGTCGGGGTTGGAGTCCGAGTTGAAGAGCAGGACCACCAGCTTGACATTCTGGTTCGGAATCAGGCACGTCTTCTCAAAGTTCCCCATGAAGCGGGCAAACATGTCGAAGCGGCCGGAGAGAGGAATCAGGATGTTGATCTTCCTGTCCTTGGGTTCCTTCTTCTCCACTTTCGATTTACTCAGCTGGAACGGGACGAACATCTTCAAGGAGCTGGAGAGGAATGACAGGGACCCGGACTCCTGGTTGATGGTGCTGGCCAGCGCTCTGGCGTCCGTCTCTTCGTGCTCCGTGAACTGGACTCTGCTGAAGGTCTGCTGCAAGTAGGCGTGCCTCCGGACGGGGACCGTCATCTTCTTGCCCTTGTGCTTCTTGTACAGGAGGAGGAGGTCCAGGACGTACTCTGCCCCGTACATCGGGTTGACCCTGCGGTAGCCGTACTGGATCTCCTTGAAGTCGATGATCCGCCCTCTGGTCTTGGCGTTGGCGTTGATCATCTCCATGACTTGCATCACAATGTCATCCAATGCCTCGTGCTGCGAGGAGTCCATGCCTCGGCGAGGCGGCTGCCCATCCGCCGCGGAGTAAAGGTACTTTCCCGTGAGGAACTCCCACTCCAAGACCTCCTCGCGCTGCTGCGGCTGGAAGCGCATGAAGGAAGGCGCAACCCCCAGCTGGAGGTCATCCCTGTGGACCTCTGTGTTGCTGTATTTGCTCATGAGGACAATCTCCCGGTGCAGCTGTATCGTCCGGTATCGCAGCTCCGCTATTTTGCGGCTCAACATGTAACTGTGGAGCCTGTACTGGTAGGGCGGGCTCTTGTTTGGGTGCAAAGTGATGGCTCGGTGGATCTTGCTGTTGCGGAGGTCTTTGATGTAGCCTTTCTTGTTCTGCTCGTAGTTCTCATAAAACAGCTGCTGCATCTGAGAGGGAGACAAGACGGGAAAGGGCGTTACGGGGGAATGCGGTCAGGATGGGTAAGTAGCCAATCACCCCACATATGCCTTACACGAACAGGAGGGTTCGGCGGATAAGCTCTTCCCTGCCGCTGGGCATGGGCTTTAGCAGCATCAGCGGCTGCTCTAAAGGAATTAGGGGCTTACGGGCTGCAGGCCAGAAGGCAAAACAAATGCCAGTCCCAGGCTGGAGATTATGGCCACCCCTTCTTCTCGCCTCAACACTGTCTTCCCAAGGGACTGAAGTATTGTCATCATTTATTTATATAGCAGCAGCATAATATATGGCAATTTGCAATTTAAGACAACAGCACAATTCCCTGCCCATAGCCTTACAATCTAATTAAGACATGACACAAATGGGGGCCGGGCTTAGCACAGCTGGCTAAACCGCTGTGCTGCATAAAATTCCTGCTGATCAGAAGGTCAGCAGCTTGAGTCTGGCTAGGGTCCACCTAGCAGGTCGACAGCAGAAATGCGAGTAGATAAAATACTATTTAGCAGGGAGGTAATGAAGGCGCCTTAAAAGGACATCAATCGGAGGAAAAAGCTCCTTCGCATGGAAGATGGAGCAACAGCACACACAAACCATGGCCAGAGTTGAGCACAGCCTCCAAGGTGCCGGAAATAAGAGGGGAAAAACTGGCTTTGCCTCTGTTTGCATTTGTCTGTCCTTGTTAACTGTATAATCGGCATTGAATGTTTGCCGCTCTGAGTCCTCTTCAGGGTAAGAAGGGCAGGGTATAAATATTGTAAATTATAAATCTATATATATAATAAAGTGGAATGTTTGTATGTATGTATGTATGTGTGTTTGTATGTGGCAGCGTTCTGATTGGCTCCCGGCCTCTAGATTCTGACAACATGATTGGTTGCCAGTGAGGGAGTATTTGCATAACGCCTCTATTGGCCAGCCAACACGAACATTCCGGCCCTCTAAACTGGCAGAGGGGGAGAAGGCCAAGGCCTGAGGCAGTCAGGCATGGTGGGAGTTTCAGGCCAAAACACTTTGCGACCCCTTTGCGACCCCAAACAATGAGAGAACAAGACCAAACCTGGCACACAAAACCCTCAAGACCCACTCTACATCCTGGTGCAGTTTGAGGGAAGATGGACCATGGATGACGGGACTTGCAGTACTTTAACTCACTTGCTTAGAGCACCATAGAAGGATCAAGACCACACTTGGCACACAGATGCCCACTGGCCCACTTTACAACCTGGTTTAGTGTAGAGCAGGATGGGCCACAAATGATGGGATTTGAAGTACCTTCACCCGATTCATTTCCCACAGAACATTGAAGCCCCTACAAATCACAGACCAGGCCCAAACTTGGCACACAGAGTATCCATGACCCACTCTACATCCTGCTGCAGTTTTGAGTGGGACGGACCATGGATGATGGGACTTGAAGTACCTTCACTCACTTTCTGAGACCACTGCGACCCTCATCCAATTACCAAAAAAGAACAAACTAGGCACACAGAGCCTCCATGACCCACTTTACATCCTGGTGCAGCTTGGAGGAGGGCAGACCATGCATGATGGGACTTGAAGTACCTTCACTCACTTTCTGAGACCACTGCGACCCTCATCCAATTACCAAAAAAGAACAAACTAGGCACACAGAGCCTCCATGACCCACTTTACATCCTGGTGCAGCTTGGAGGAGGGCAGACCATGCATGATGGGACTTGAAGTACCTTCACTCACTTCCCAAAACTGCTGCAAACCTAATCCAATGACTGATCAAGACCAAATATTGATCACAGAGCCCTCATGACCCACTCTACATCCTGGTGCCATTTGAAGGAGGATGGACAATGGATGATGGGACTTGAAATACCTTTACTCACCTTCCGAGACCACTGCGACCCTCATCCAACGAATGATTAAGACCAAACGTGGCACACAGAGCACACATGACCCACTCTACATCCTGGTGCTGTTGGGAGGGGGATGGACCATGCATGATGGGACTTGAAGTACCTTCACTCACTTCCCAAAACTGCTGCAAACCTAATCCAATGACTGATCAAGACCAAATATTGATCACAGAGCCCTCATGACCCACTCTACATCCTGGTGCCATTTGAAGGAGGATGGACAATGGATGATGGGACTTGAAATACCTTTACTCACCTTCCGAGACCACTGCGACCCTCATCCAACGAATGATTAAGACCAAACGTGGCACACAGAGCACACATGACCCACTCTACATCCTGGTGCTGTTGGGAGGGGATGGACCATGCATGATGGGACTTGAAGTACCTTCACTCACTTCCCAAAACTGCTGCAAACCTAATCCAATGACTGATCAAGACCAAATATTGATCACAGAGCCCTCATGACCCACTCTACATCCTGGTGCCATTTGAAGGAGGATGGACAATGGATGATGGGACTTGAAATACCTTTACTCACCTTCCGAGACCACTGCGACCCTCATCCAACGAATGATTAAGACCAAACGTGGCACACAGAGCACACATGACCCACTCTACATCCTGGTGCTGTTGGGAGGGGATGGACCATGCATGATGGGACTTGAAGTACCTTCACTCACTTCCCAAAACTGCTGCAAACCTAATCCAATGACTGATCAAGACCAAATATTGATCACAGAGCCCTCATGACCCACTCTACATCCTGGTGCCATTTGAAGGAGGATGGACAATGGATGATGGGACTTGAAATACCTTTACTCACCTTCCGAGACCACTGCGACCCTCATCCAACGAATGATTAAGACCAAACGTGGCACACAGAGCACACATGACCCACTCTACATCCTGGTGCTGGTGGGAGGGGGATGGACCATGGCCGATGGGACTTGCAGTACCTTCACTAACTTCCTGAGACCACTGCAAGCCATGTAAACATCTCATAAGGACCACCCTTGGCACACAATGCCTTTCTCAAATAACCCGGGAAGGGCAGGGTCCCCAAGCTAGTAAATTAATAAAGAAAGAAAAGGAGGGTGGCGGTGTGGGAGGAGATTACGTCCAGCAGGTGCTGCCGCTGCCCTCTCCCGCAAGGCCAAGGCAGAGGCAGTTGGGACGGAGAAGGAAGGAGTGAGTGGCCGATATGTCCATTCTGCGGTTTCTGTTCCTCTGGAGTGGGGGAGCTCAGGAAAAATAAAATTAGTAAGTAACATGATAGTGAAACTACAGTATTTCATTCTTGATCAGAATGAAAGACTATATAAGGCCCAAGACTGAAATGCGGCTCCAGTTTTAATTCATGAAAATGTGGGACTATAGGGAGGGGGACATTGGCTCAAGTGTCCCCAAAGCTCTAGATCGGACATCGGGCATCGATGGCGAGGAGGAGGAGAAGAAGAAGAAGAAGCACTCTTTGCATTGTCAAAGGCTTTCCTGGCCGGAATCACTGGGCTGTTGTAGGTTTGAGGCCAATTGAAACATTCACACCTCGCTCCAACAGACAAGAGTCCTTCCTTCCTTCCTTCCTTCCTTCCTTCCTTCCTTCCTTCCTTCCTTCCTTCCTTCCTTCCTTCCTTCCTTCCTTTCTCCTGCCCTGGGCTTTCCAGAGATATATAAACCCAATTTCCCTAGTTTCCAAGAGACCTCCCACCCTCTGGGGATGGCTGCCAGAGATGCAGGCGAAATGTCAGGAGAGAATGTTTCTAGAGCATACTGCCTGAAAACCTCAAAGGCCAAAGTGACGCTGATAGATGCGATGCGCTCTACATATCCCTTGGTGTATCGAGTGTTTTCTCCTGGTATCAACCCCAGCAATGGGAAGCGCAGGTATCTCAAGGCCATCAAATATTGATGGGAAAAGATAAAAACCAGGGCTCGGGTTCTGCCCATAAATATTCATGGCTGAAGGAAATGTAAACATCCAGCCGACCCAGCCAGACGGGGAGTTTGGTGATGCAAAGCGCCGGGGAAGAAAAGGTATTATCAGTGGGTGGATTCGGAAGAAGGGTTTCTGGTAAAATCGGGGCACCACGGCCTTCACGAAGGTGGCTGGACTGGCAAAAGAGAGCGAAGGCTGTGCTACGCAAAGTGCCGGGTGATGTCCTATGGGTCTATGGAGACCACGGACGAACCAGGGAAACAACAAAGAAAGCAAAGGAACCGTCTTGGGAATAAAGGACTCTCTTTTTTGTAAATCAAGTCCATGCCCCTTGAGCCATCAACATTGTAACTATGGCCAGGCTATGGAAGGCTAGAGAGGTGCAGCCATAGATATGCCAAGGAATACATGCAATCACATATATACAAAGCCAGGCCTTTGTCTCAGTTTTGAGCTCCTCAAGTCAGGCAAGTATGATGGTATACTCCATGAAGCATTGTCCACATTGGTGATGTGAAATCAATAGACGCGACTGATCACAGCAGCCCACAAACAAGGCTTTGAGGCATGCCCCCCCCCCCCCCCCCCCACCCCTTCATTAACTGAGAAATAGGGTTGTATCTTCCAATGTTCACTTTTTTGGAACACACTTATTTTGGAAGCGTCATTTTGGTTTGCAAAAGGAAGAGAGGGAGGGAGGGAGGTGAAGGCCGGCCTGGGCAGTAAATCAATCCCATTCGGGCCCCGGAGCGCTGCTTCCAACAAGCGGCTGATAGGATCTGCAAAGAGCCCGGACAGGAAATTAAGAGAAGACGACACACTTGTCAGTTACACAACTGCATCCTAATAAGCCGCTGGAGGACAGGAGCAACCTGGATGTTACGAAACCCAAGGCAGCACGTCTACGGCATGGGTTGCGGGCAATGAATGGCAACGGCCAACTGCCAGGCAGGACCACGGATCACGCCATGGAGCCACTGGGCCTCCCAGGCGGGCCTTCTCTGTGATTGCATAAAGTTCAAGAATCAAGCCGAGAGGAATAAGGCGCATCAAACGAAGCCCTCTCAGGACCGCCTTCCGCCGGGAAGTGTACCTCCTCATTGAGGAAGAAAGGCCGGGCAACACTGCCGTATTTCCCAGTTTCAGAATGGAAGTTGACTGCGTTGAACCGGATTATATGGCAGTGTAGACTGATATAATCCACTTCAATGCAGTTCAATCTGCATAACGTGAGTGTACACTTGAGAATATAATCCAGTTCAAATGGGATTATATGGCAGTGTGGACGCGTCACAAGAGTCCCATTCTCCTTGGGACCTCAACAGGGAGCAATGGAGCCACGACACCCTAAAGGGCGGACGAGTTTCGGCGTGCTCTACGCTAAGCAGCTTAAGGGCACCAGGCGTGGCACTCCGGGGAAACGTGGACCCTCCGGATGTGATCACACAACACCAGCACTTGGACTATAGCCATGTATTTAAAGCAGGCAACATCCAGTAATGCAATAAAGAATAAAAGGGTAAAAGGAAAACACAAATCTATATTCCAAGCAGGGATGGTCCAGGAGCCAAAAGCAGCCAATAGAGCCCAAGAGAATCCAAGTCCCAAAAACTCAAGCTAGAATTTCCAAAAGCAAGGCCGAATCTTAAGTCTGTGAACATGAACGCAAACCCAATTGCAAGGACCTTTTTTTCCAAAGCCGACGTTGCCAGAAATCTGGGTCTTCCCAAAGCAAGCTGAACTAAATACCCCCAAAACTAAACCTCTTTCCAATATCCCCTAATTGGCCTTTTCCTCCACCGCCCGAAAGCAAGGGCCTTGGAGTTGCCAATTACAATCCCTCCTCTGCTCTCTGTTTCAGCCCGGGTGTGATCTCACGCTCCTCTGCTTCAGGCAGGCCCATTCCCAGGGAACCGCTGCCCTTGCAGATCCCCGCCCCTTGCATCTGCGTGCACTTCAGATCCCATAATCCCGGTAGCTAAAGGAGCCACGAGCCCAACACCAGGTCCCTCAGGGAAGGGCCTGGCCAAGCCCTCTGCCCAAGACAGCTCTGTGGGATCTGCGAGGGGGTCTCCGTGAGGTGACCGGCGCCCTGAAGGAGCGCACACAGGCACGGAGGCAGGGGTCTCCCGGCCAAACATCCATTCTGACCGTGAACCAAGAACGCCGCTTCCATGGACCGAGCAGCCAGGCCAAGCACGCTCTTTTCCTATGATGCTCGCTCTCATCGGTTTTGGCTACACGTGAGAATTCAGGCAAAGCAGGGAACCCCGAGCCATGGAAGGAAACCTATACCATACCCCCTCTGAAAATGCATATATGTAAAGCCAAGGGACTGGATGCATTTCCCCCTTTACGTTTAATGTGAGAGTGCCAGGAAGCTGAATCCGCCAGCCGGCACCGGGCCCTCCTCCTCCTCCGCCTTTGCAAGAGGAGCTCGGCACCGGAGGGAAAAGGCCCTTCGGCTCTTCGGTGCCGTCTCTGCTCTGAACTTTTTCCAAGCGAGAGGCAGCTGCCTTCCAAGGAAGCCCACCCGGGGATCCCTCGTCTGGGGAGGATTTATTTTGTTTTCAGAAGAAGAGGACAAAGTTAACTCACAATGTTAACAATTTTAAAAATGGGAAAAAAGGGAGGGAAATATGGAAAACACCACAGGACAGCGCATGTAAGTTACGGGGCCCTTGAACTCTGCCTTTTAGGAGAATGAGGGATTGGGTTCCTGAAAAGAAGGCGGACTATGAAAGCACGAATGGCCCCGTCACTTGGGATTTCAGGAGCCTGGATCTCTCTTCTCGCTGAAAGAGTTTATTGTTCTCGTCATCCTGTGAATGCAACTTCCTGCCAAACGATGTGATGCAGCCGACAAGTTACCGGATCAATCCCAACGCAGCGTCTTTTCCAGGAAGACACTCCGTCAAAAGTGTGCGGTCCCAAGATTGCACAGTCACAACTACAACAGCAGCATGCCCACTTTTTCCAGCAATTGGGAGATATATAACACACATGCATACACATACATACACTTACACTCACACTCACACACTTCACAGGGCGCAGCCGGGAGGCCAGCTGTCTTTCAAGGAAGCTAATCTGAGGATTACTCATCTTCTTGCCTGGAAACAGCCCATCCATTTCTCAGGGTTCCCGGAAACACAATGTGAGACCCGCTGGGCTGGTGCTGGTGCCTTGCGTGACTGGCGCCTCCCTCTCCCCTCCTTTTCCACAGGCCGATACCTCTCCCCGTGAGCCCAGGAGTAGGCCATGCTATCACAGTAGGGGATCATTGCTGAGGAGAGGTTGTGTTTGGTTCATTTCCATCACAAATTCTCCTGGCAAGCTGCCTCCATGGCCCCCCAGCATCGGAGAAAACGGAGCTTGGTTGCAAAATGGGGACGGTTGACACTGAAGGCGAAGAGGCCGCAGCCACGGGCGCCTCTGGAGTCCCTTCCAAGAGCAACCTCTCGCGAAACGTTGTTGCAGGTATTATTCCCTTTTGAACATAAGACACATCCCGGGCCAGTTTAGCCCTAGAAGTTGGTAGCCATCTCTGTTTTCATTGCCTTTCTGGCCATTCTGGGGGGCGGAAAAGGAGATCGAAGGGAGTGGCACTCCCCCCGCTTAACACGCGTGTGAGTACAGTATGTACGTGGCTTCCCAAATGGCCTCCTGAGTTACGGCTGCATTTCATCTGTGGAGCTTCTTAGGCAAGGGAGATTCAGAAGAAGCGGTTCTGGCTTCTGATGTGGGGGGTTGGGAATCATTTTCTCCCAACGGGTCAGGGGTCAGTGACACATGTGGCCCTCCAACCGCTCCCTCCCTCCTCCTTTCCTTTCCTGGAAACCTCTCCGGGGCCGGCACTGGCTCAGGGCCCTCCACTCTGAGGAGCATTCATTGATCTCACATGGCAGAAGCAGAACATTTATGGCAAAGCTGGGCCAGGCCGGTAGAGCGCTGCGGGCCCTTTTGGCTCCCTAGAAAAGGCTGTATTCCTTTCTATATACAGTAAACGATGGCAAAACCATGACTGTGTTTGTGTAGAAGACAATCCCACCACAGACTCCAACAAGAGCACGGCCATCTGCAAGGTGGCGCCCAGCAAGGTCACCCTCCTCCTCCTCCTCCTCTTCATCTCTTTGCGGACTGCCCAAAAGGTCCACTAACATTGGCGAAAGGGAGGGACGGGCATCAACCTCTACTGAACCATCATTGGAGGCGAGCCTACTTTAATGATATGGCCTTGTGGCTAATGCCATAAACTATATACTATACTACTATACTACTTTAATGTCGCCTCCACAGACTCCTGGGAGCAAGCCCCAGAGAACACCGAGGGCCCCATAGATTCAGCAGGAGCGGCCAGAGCCTGGCTTTGGTCTGCATTTTGTGGCCCTTGGCTTGGCTCCTTCCACAGGTAGAGCCCTCCGCAATCCCACGGGGAACTAACGTGGCCACCTGGTTTCTAGCCAGGCATGAAGATTAGTGGCACCAACAGCCTTTGCAATCTATGGATGTGTAGTAGAGCATCCTTTCAATGCTGCCCAGCCCAAGGGTGGCCATGGCTCCTCTGGCGGAGAACGACAACACCGCCCAGGCATTTGAGTCCGAACACCTCCCTTGAAATTACACAAAGAGAAGCTGGCCTGAGCCACAAGAGGGAGGGACAAAAGGTCGCAAAAGAGAAGGGGAGGAAGCTATTTTGAAACATACATACAGAGCGCACGCCCAATGCTTTTCAGCAGAGGCCGGGTGGCCATCTGTTTGTGTGTGTGTATGTGTGGGGGTGCTTTTCCTACATGAAGGCAGAAAGAAGGGGGTTAGACTGGACAGCCTTTAGGGGTCTCTTCCAACTCTGTTGTTGTTGTTGTTGAGGCCGGAGGGTCATCTGTCAAGGAGGGCTTTGGTTGTGCTTTGCCTGCCTGGCAAAATAAAGGGGTTGGGCTGAATGGCCTTTGGGGGTCTCTCCCAACGCTAGGAGTCCCACAGCTCCACCATAAAGCTGCGCCCGGACCGGGGCAATAAAGCACAGAGAACCTCACACCGTGAAGCTCTCCAAGGCTCGACCAAACTCCAGCCGGGATGCCACGTCGGGCAAGGAGGCATTTGGACGCGACCTCTCTATAGCCAAGTCAGCGTTTTCCTGCTACCCTCAGAAGACTGTGGGACCCAACCCCTCACACGCTTTGGAAGAGTTATTACATATGTTCAGAGAGAAAAATTATGTTGGGCAATGGTCCATGTATCGAGAGCGAGGAGAAAAATGAAAGGCGCGCAAAGCCCCGTGTTTGGAAGGAGTGAGCTGTCCTTGGCAGCGCAAACTGCCTTCCCTTAACAGTAGGCTATAAACCAGGGCCGGTGGTTTCCTTCTCGGTGCCTCCAAAAAGGGGAAGGCGGTGGCGGCCCTGGGAGCCTGCGCGGCCATGAACTTGGGGAAGCTGCGGCCCTGCTCTCTCACTCGCTCGCAAGAAGGCTACGCAGCCAGGCAAGCACAAGGCCACTCGGTTCCCAAGGCACTTCCAACCAGCTCCAGCTTAATCTTTGGCTTCAATTATTGTGCCGCGACCTCCCTGGGCCGTAGTACCTTCTTGCCCGAGGAAGAAACAGAACGGCCGCCCCACCGTGGGCAGAGGGAGGACCGATGGGGAAGCTCACGAGGCCGGAGACCACTGAAGCATCGCTTGCATTGAGACGAGAGAGCTCAACATTCGGAAGGAGGCGACAGGAGGAAATCTCAGGGAAGCCGGGCTCCGGCCTTCACCTTCCGAGTTAAGACGAGGGGTTGCCACACATGAATGTGAGCTCATGCGCATCAACCCAGGCTAGAAAAGTGCCGCGCTCACTGAGGTATGGTCACCTCACCTACAATGAGGGGCTGGTTGAAGGACACAACTCTGCTTGATGTTTAAAAAGTGTTGTGAAACTAAAATGCTCGCATGTCGCCTAAACCAGCATGAATTGGCCCAACAGGCATTTTCCTTCCACAGGCAGTCCCTGGGCCACGAACATCAGGCTTACACATGAGTCCTGGTTGAGGACAGGGCTGGGCTGGATGGCCTTTGGGGGCCCCTTCCAAATCTATGGTACTGTATCATAACACATACAGGCGGTCCCTGAGCTACAAACATCAGGCTTACAAATGACCCCTGGTTGAGAAGGGGGCTGGCCTGGGTGACCGGGGGGGGGGGGCGCTTCCAAATCTATGACACAATATCTATCATACACACAGAGAGACAATCCTTGAGTTACAGACACCCAACTTACAAACGATTCCTAGTAACTGAAGAGCTGGGCTGGACTGCATATAGTTGGCTGGAGTTACACTGACAGAACGTTCCCACTCCAACTTGCGTGCAAATGCCGCGTAAGAGCAACCCTACAGAACCTCTTTCGCGTCACTTGGGGACGGCCTGCATTTGCCTTTGGCGCCTCGAGGCTCGCCGTGCCACATCCTATGTCGTGAACCTATGCAACCTAAAAAGCAGCCACTCTTTCCCATTTGAGTTGGCAAAAGAGGTCTGAGTAACTCGGAGGCTTGCACAGTTCACACCAACGGGGAAGCGATCCAGACCGCCCGGCCAAATTTCCACATCAGCAAACATTTCCACGTCATCTAAAACCAGACACAGCAGGAGCCACGTCTGGCGATGGGGGGAGGCCTAGCCATGGCTTTTACTACTCTTGTTCTGGAGGTAGATCACGCAACGCCTGCCTGAGCGTTGGCTCCATCGGCAAAAGCCTGGCTGCGTTCTGGAGGATGCCTCTTAAAGGGACACCCGCACCAGAAGGCATGGTCTGGCCAATGCCAAGGGCTGCGAGAGGGAGAGGGGGGGGGAGAGGAAAAGACACACGCAGACTCCCTCGTTATGACGCGGGAGACACGCTTGCTTTGTGCAGGAGGAACCACACGCTTCATCAGCCAGCCGGCCGGCTGCGGCAATCTCCCTTTCAAAGCACGGCTGGCACTGTGAGAGAAGGCTTCTGGGATGGCGGGCCCTCCTTGCCTTTCCCTTGGCTCCGGAGAGGATGCCCATATGAGAGTTTGTGCCTGGCGATGCCAACACAGCTGGGATGGACTCAGAAATGCACAAAGCTGGAGGGGAAGTTGGAAACTCAGAAGGGAGCATCCGTCTACTCTTTGGTGGTGGAACAACTTGTTGTGAGACAAGCCGGCACGGAGGCTCCCTGGTGCTTTATTATGCCTGTCTGCCTCAGTCAGGATTCTGGCTGGTGGACCTCTTTACAGGCCCGGATTACCCATAAGGCCGTCCGAGGCCCTGGCCTCGGGTGGCAGATTTTGGGGGCGCCATTTCCGGGCCTGAAGGAAGGGGTGTGAGGGGAAGTCCCGCGGCCCCTAGGGTGATTAACGCGGCTTCCCTCGCCGCCGCCCCGCTCGGGTTGACGCCACCCCTTCCTTCAGTGAAGGGAGGGCGCCGTGCGGCGCGGCGGCAGCGGGGAAGCCGCGCGAGTCGCCCTAGGGGCGGGCCTTCTCCTCGCCGGCAGCGCCTCCGCAGTGAAGGGAGGAGGCGGAACCGGCGTGAGGGGAGAAGGCGCCGCTGGAAGTCCCGCCCCTAGGGCGACTCACGCTTGTGTTTGGGGCACGGGCGAGCGGGGCGGCGGCAGCGAAAGCCGCATGAGTCGCCCTAGGGGTAGGACTTCCGGCGGCACCTTCTCCCTCTCGCCGGCCCCGCCCCCTGCAAGAGGCCCTGCCCCCCAGAGGGGGGGGCGGCATTTAGACAGGCGGCCTTGGGCGGCACAGTCCGCTAATCCGGGCCTGCCTCTTTAGGGTGCTATTAAAATCCAACCTAGATCCCCTTCTCCTAGATCCATAGAATCATAGAGTTGGAAGAGGAGAGAGAGGCACCAGGACCTCCCTTGACTCCTCTGAATGCCGCCCAGAATCCCATGGGCTTCTTCAGCCGCTGCCTCATCCCACTCTTGGCTCGCGTTCAGCTCGTTCCCCACGAAGACCCCAAGGTCTTCCTCACACGCAACTCTGTTGTGGAGCCAGGCATCGCCCGCCCTGTATCTTTGCATTTCATTGTTTTCTGCCCAAGTGAAGTACCCTGCATTTCTCCGGTGTTAGTTTTGGCCCACCACCATCACCTCTCTCACCCATTGGGGTTGTCTTGCACCCTGATCCTGCCCCCTGGAGTATTCGCTCAACCCCCCCAAAGGGACTCGGGGTGGCTTACAGGCGGCACGTACTGCCAGAAACAAACATAAAGGTAAACACAAAAAAAACACAATATAAAATACAATAAAACAAAGCACACGCACATCTAAAAACATCCCTCACCCAAGTCATTAATGAAAGACATTAAACAGAACCGGGCCCCGGGCAAAACCCTCACCCCACATGTTCCCCCGAGATCACTACGTTCAGAAGAACAAATTTTCCTAGTAGTTCCTCCCATGCACACCTGCCGCTTGCCTACAACCAGACCAGGAGCCTTTTCCGTAGTGGCGCCGTCGCTATGGAACTCAATGCCTGAAGGAGTCCGTGCCATTAGGGAATTGGGCCCGTTCCGGAGAGCCTGCAAGACGACCCTTTCCAGGCAGGCCTTCAACCTCAATGGCTCCTGAGGAAACCCCTCGAATCCCGAGTCAGGCGTGGAGTGTTGTTTTTATGGGCTGTTTTGTATTGTTGTTATTACTGAATTGAAATGTTGCTGTTTTTAGTCATTGATTTTATGTAAACCGCCCTGAGCCTGCTGGAAGGAGCGGTATATGAAAACAAACAAACAAACAAACAATAAATAGATGCCCCCCAAGTAGCCACTTTTTTCCAGGATGAGGAGGACCCGTTGGGGGAAAGCACCCTTTGGGTTTGGTCGCTTCATAGCCTTGCCTAGCCCACACTGGACTGGTCTGCTTGCAAGGAGGCCGTGGGGAACCGTGCCCAAGGCCTTCCTGAAACCAAGGCCTGCCCCGTCCACCGCATTCCCTGCATCGTCGTCTACCAGGCCTTTAACTAGATCAAGAAGGAGGGCAGGTGCGCCTGGGAGGCTGGCTTTGAGTGACCGCGGCATTCCCCTCTAAGCGATGGCAGGTGGCCTCCTTCATGCTCTGATCCAGAACCTTTCTTGGTATTGATGCCAGGCTGACTGGACACTGGCCATTGTTTGGGCCCCCTTCTTTTCCTTCTTGAAGATCGGGACGACACTGGCGCTCCTCCCGCCTGCCGGGACTTCTCCTCCTCTTCGTTCTCCAAGACGATGGCCAGTGGCTCTGAAATGACTCCAGCCAGTTCCTTCGATATTCTTGGATGGAGTCCATCTGGCCCTGGAGACTTTGATTCACGTAGAATAACCTGGACTATTTATTTACCTGTTTTGGGTGGCATCCCCCCTACTATGACGACCTTGTGCTTCCCATATGGCTCTGATTGAACGCCAGTCTCCTTCTGGGCGAGAGAAGGTGTTGAGCAGCCCTACCTCCTCCTTCTCGGGCCGCCTTCTCCGTCCAGAGAGAGGCTCTTCCCTTTCCCCGTTCTCCCTTTCCTACTTTTCCTTCCTCCCCCTGAAAGGGGCAGAGACCCAAACAGTGCTCTTTGGGTCACTTGGGAATGAAACAGGGCAACTGGACGGAGTAGCGGACAGTTTGCTTTCAGCAATGCTTGCTCCCCAATCTGCCGCATAAGGCCGGCTAAGCTTCCACGTGCTTCTGTGGCACCTTCTGTGGCCTGTCATTGGCAAAGGCCTCGTTTGCCCCAGGTATTTCCTCCTCTTTCCATTCCAGGAAGAGCTCCCTCCCAATGAGACCCGCGTGGTTGGCCCCAGCCCTAGGCAACCCCCTCCCACCTCCGGCCCTTTAACAAAGGCCAGCCGCAGAGAGCTTTTGACTTGGATTTATTATTGGTGGTATTGTTTTATTACCTCTCAGTCAAGTAAACATTACTTCTATGGATATTTTATGGTTAGGCGTGTTGTATGAAAACACCACCTTCATCTTTTGTCTCCTTTGCCCTCATGAAACTGATAAGCAAACACATAACGGGTTTATGAGGCATGTCACCAAGGCTTTCAGCCACTTAAAATGCCAATTCCCAGGACCAGCCGAGAGCCATGCCTTGCGCAATCCGCGTGGCTTCCGCCTTCCGTGGTCGATGAACACGCCGTCCACTCCGAAAACGGCCATCCATCTCCTTGCAGGACCCACAAAGTAGGTCAATAAGAAAGGCGACCCGGCCAGGCCAAACACAGATGTCCGCCACCTGCTTCTCTCCTCCCACGAGTCACCTGGAGTCTGGGCCGCGGTTCTTCCTTCTCCTCTCAACGAACGGGCCCCAAACCCCTCCTTCCGCCTCTTTCTCAATTGCCAGGCTTTCCAGGGAAGCGAATGGGTGGATTCAGAAAGAATCTCCCTTGCAACGATGGCTTGTGGTCACTTTGATGGAGTCATTGATTATTAACATCCACCTACCAAACGGCTGCCCGTAACTAAAAAAGCTCCAGCGGGGTCCACGCGGCCCTCTGTGGAATCGTTTGTATGTTCAGATGTGGACAACATCATTAGAGGCAAGAATGGACAAGATTCCAACGCTGTGACTCTATGGTTTTAAGTGCCCTTGTATGCCCCAAAGCAGCAGTTCTCAACCTGTGGGTCGCAACCCCTTTCGGGGGGGGGGGGGAGCCACTGCTTCGTCTCCTTTGGGCCCCAAAAGGGGATCCTCCTCCTCCTCCGCCGGAGGTGCGGGCAGAGAGGAGTCACAGGGAGGCGCTTGGGGTCAGGGGAAGGGAGGAGTGGGCTCTCTCTCGTCCCATTGCTTTCTTTTTTCTTTCTCCCTTCCTTCTCTTTTCCCCTTTTTATCCCCCTTTCGCCTTTCCTTGTTTTAATATCCCTTTCTTTTCCCTCCTTCTTTCTCTTCTCTCCTTTCCCTTTCCTTCTCCACCTTTCCCTTTCTCTTGCCTCTCTATCTCTTTCTCCTTCTCTTTTCTATCCTTTTCCTTTTTCCATCTCCTTCCCCCTCCTTTTTCTTCTCTTGTTTCTACCCCATCTATCCCCCTTCTCGTCTCTTCTACTCTCTATCCCTCCCTTTTCTATTGAGAGTTCTCTTCTCTTTGCCTTTCCTTCTCTATCTCCCTCCCTTTCTTTCTATCTCACCTTCTTCTCTTTTTTCCTGTCACCCTTCCTTCTCCCTCCCCTCCCCTTTCCCCTTTTTTTCTATCCATCCCTTGTTTTCTCTTTCTTTCTCCCTCCCTCCATTCCCCTTTCCTATCTCTCTTCTTCTTTCTTCCTCTCCCTCCCTTTCTTTTCTCTTTCTCTCTCCCCGTCTCCTTTTCTCGTTTTTTAATCTTTGTTCCTCTCCTTCCATTCTTCTCTCTCTCTCTCTCTCTCTCTCTCTCTCTCTCGTGCCCCTTTCTCCCTTCCCTTTCTTCCGTCCTCTTTCTTCCTCTCCCTCCCTTTCTCTCTTGTGCTCTCTCTCCCTTTCTTCCTCCTCTTTCCTTCTTTCCCTTTCTTTTTTCTTTCTTCCTCTCTCTTTCCCTTGTGACTCTCTCTCCTTCCTTCCTTCTGTTTCTCTCCCTCTCTTACGCCTTCTCTCTCCCTTTCTTTTCTCTTCTTCCCTCCCCCTTTCTCCCCTCCCTCCCTCCCCTTCCTTCCTTCCTTCCTTCCGCAGCCTCAGAGGAAGGCAGCGGCGGCAACACAATCTGGCCAAGAAAACCCCGAGTCTTGGGCATTGGCCTAAGATTCCCAAAAACCAGGTTTGGTTTGAAGCCACCTCAGAGCGGCATCCTCCCAAGGTGAGGCCTCCTCACCCGGGTCCCTGTTCACGTCTTTGCCAATCTGCCCCCCCTCTTAAGCGTAGGCAGGGACATTCCTTCAGGTAACTCCAGCCGTTATATAATTACGTATTGTTTTTGTGATTAATCACTACGCTTTAATTATGCTGAATGTGTAATTATGGAAATGCCTCCTGCACGTCTGATACTTACATCACGATTCGGAACAGGAGAAAAATTACCGTTATGAAGTAGCAACGGAAATAATGTTATGGTTGGGCGCCTCCACAACACGAGGAACTGCATTGAGGGGTCGCGGCATTAGGAAGGACCCCTGCCCACAGAGCAGGAACGTGGCACGCGCCAGTGCCTGAAATCATAGGATCTACACAAGAGAAGGCATGATGCGGGCCATGTATGAAGATGTGAGGGGAGTATGTCCTGGGGGGGCCCAGGGGCCAAAGGGAATGGCTTCAGCTACTTCTTTTCTAAGAGTTTGCACTGCTGTGAGTGAATGCCGGGTTGCCTTTATGCGAACGTTACTCTTGGTCTGCGCTTCTCACATGGGGATAATGGGGTTTCTAGTCCAGGCAACAGGCTCAGGGAGGCTCTTCTGTCCCAGGACGGTCTACTCTGGCCGTGTCCTTACTATTTGCATCACCACCATCATTATATCTATTTATACCCTGCGTCATTTCTCCTGCCGGGGTCCCAAGTATCCCCACCTTGGTTTCAGCCAGGAAAGCAGTGGCTACCTGGGGGTCAAAGGAGCATCTCAGTCCTGTCCAACATCTTTGTGAATGGCTTGGGTGAAGGTTTGGGTGGCATGCCCATCAAGTTTGCAGGTGACATCGAATTGGGAGCGACAGCAAATCCTCCCGAGGACAGGGTCAGGATTCAAAATGACCTCAGCAGATTAGAGAGCTGATTGGCCAAAACTAGCACAGGTGATGATGCTCCACAGAGGCAGAAAATGGGGATCGAAAGCTGGGTCTCAAGGAAATGGGCGGTGATGACTCTCTCGGGCATCGGGAGCCCTTGAGGGACCGAGCGTTACGACCCTGAAAAGAGTGGCTTTCCAACAAATGTACATCTCTCTTCCATACAGGACCAATTGCAATACTAGGCACCGGCCCCAAATATTGTTTTGAGACTAAAAGCGGAAGGCGCAAGAGCCACGGGCGGTGCCATGCCCGCAATGGAGACGCGGCAGGAGAGGAACACAGTTCACGAAGCGGCAAAGGCCACCATCGCAAAGGGAAAGCAAGGCTCCCACCAGGATGCAAAGCACACGCGTTGAGTCAACAGAGATATAGGAGTTTGCTGGTGGACTTCATTTCTATCCTACTTTTCTTCCGATCGGCATCCAAACCCTTTCCCCAATTGGGCCCTTCTACCACGGGCCCACCACCCCCACAGCCGATTACAGAAATGGGTGGGTGGGAGTTCCCACAATTACCTCTCCGCTTTCACAATCAGCAAAGGATCACGGCCTGCATTCCTTACCAAGCCACGTGAGGCTTTCGGACCCATCACGTGCGTCTCAAGGGCTGGCCAAACTATCCAAACGCAGAGGTTTCTTAATTTTACTCTTTCCGACTCGGAGCCTCTCCCTCCCTCGACTTCTTCAAAGCCGCCTAAGTTGGCGAGGTAGAAGATTACACGTCTGCCTGCTTTTTTGGAGGGGGGGGGAGAGGGAGAAAGTAGCCCTTTCCTTCTATTTTGGTCTTTAATTCACCCTTTTCACTTACAGCGGGGCTGCTGCGGGCAAGTGGCCAAAGCCAAACCAGCACTTTGCTGTGTCTGCCGCTCTTCCCAAATTGCCGCTCTGCCGGACGGTGATTCACAGGCCAGAATAAGGCCAGGAGACAGACAGACAGACAGACAGACAGACAGAGACACGCACCACAGATTAACCCATGGAAAAAGCCAGCGCATCTGAAATGTGGGTGGGAGATCTATTTTAAAAACCCATGGGCTAAAAGACAGACAGACAGACAGACAGACGGGTCCAAGTGCAAGTCAAGCCTGAGTTCCCCCAGAAGCCGAATGTATGTGTTGACCTACGATACGCATGTCCCGCTCTCTCTCAGGGACTCAGAGCAGGTCACAGCACGGCAATGTCAGGTCGGCCCCCACGCCTCAAGCTTTCCGGACACAACCGAAAACATGGGTATGTGAGCAAGCCTTTGGACCACAAGTAACACCGTAACCACTGAACCCGAGGGCCAAGGGATGGATTCATGCCAGCACTTTGTGGACTCAGATGGTACACAACCTGTCCATACCCGCAGCTTTGCTGCACTGTTGGATCTTGAATTGGTAGGCTTGTATGTGATTTTATGCCATTATTGTTTTGTAAACTTACTTTGTGATTGTTTAATATGTATCTTGCTGTATTTTGTGTGTTGCTGCACTATTGTGTGCTTTTTGTGAGCCGCTCAGAGTCCCTTCGGGGAGATGGGGGCGGGGTACAAATAAGGTTTATTATTATTAATATTCAATGCCTTATATACAATCAAATAAAATGCAATGATTAAAAACGTATATACACTATACATCTGTTAAAACCGTGATACGAAATCCAGGCGTCGTCATTTGTGTTGCTAGAGTTATGCCAGTTCTATACGGCACTCTCCAGCGCCTTCCCAAACGCCGGATCCCATAGCCAGGTTTTCACTCTTTTCCTGAAAACCAGGAGGGGAGGGGCCAGTCTGGTGTCACGAGGGAGGGGGGGGGAGGGGGGTTCCACAGCCAAGGAGCCACCACAGAGAAGGCCCTGTCTCTCGTCCCCACCAGTCACGCCTGCAATGGGGGTGGGACCGAGAGCAGGGCCTCCCCCACAGAACTTGACCGAACCGATGCTGTTGTACTTTGGACTTCTTATGAGACAAGGCTACTACTTGTTAGAACAGGTGATAATGCAAGACGGAGAGCAGCGGGATAGAAAGGGAGGCCGCATTGCAAGTGGGTGGACTCAACCAAGGAAGCTTCAGCTCCAAATTTGCAATTCCTGAGCCTGGCCATTTCTGCCCAGGGTCCTGCTCAGCTGGATCTACAATGTGCCATCTAATGTGACGTACATCTGCATTATACGGTCAGTGCAGAACCAGGTGCACGAAACTGCATGATTTGGCCTACACTAAACAGCATTATATATAGGGCAGTGTCGACCCAGCCTCCATTGCAAAGCCACCTTGGTGGCAATTAAGAGCAACGTTTCGGCGTTTCAGGAAAGGCTGCCGGGAAAATGTGTCCTAATATAACTTAAGGCATTTCTTTCTTTCTTTCTTCCTCTGCAGAGACAGAATCGGTCACGCTGCTTTAGCTCAGTGTTTACGCTGGGAACGAATGATCACGTGGGCAAAAGGTGGCCGTCCTGGGCAGATTTTACCATCAAAGTGGTTCTCAAGGAAAGCCAAGCCTGGGCTGTTGTTGCCGTTGGCAAAGCCGGCGGGCAGGCCTGGCTCCCGGCCCCGAATGCTGGGCACTCCTCCAGCCGTGCCTCCGCTTGCAAGACCCCGGCAGGGCGCTCTGTCTGGCCCAACGCTGCACCCCCCACCCAAAACAAATACAAAGAGGAAACCCTTCACCTGGAAACAGGGCCGTTGGCTTCTGTGAGGTTCTGGAAGTCTTGGGGCAGTGGTCCTCAACCCGTGGGTCCCTCCCCAGGTGTTTTGGCCCACAACTCCCAGAAATCTCAGCCAGTTTACCAGGTGTTCTGGGGGTTGAGGGCCAAAACACCTGGGGACCCACAGGCTGAGAACCACTGCCTGAGGGAGAATTGAAATTAGCGGCCCGTTATGGCAGAGGCGTGACGACAACAGCCGTCACGCCTCTGCCATAAAAACAAGCCATGGGATTGGCCATTGTGGCGGGCCTGCCAGTTAACCGAGGCAAAACCAAGCAAGTAACACACAACACGGGAACACGAGACAAGTAAAGTATTTGGGAATTTAACTTACAAACAAAACTCTGGATCATCCAAAAACAATTATGAGAAAGTATGGCAAGAGATGCCAAAAGCCCCGCAAAGGTGGAATCGGCCAGACCTGCCGCTATCGGCCTTCCAAAAATGTTCTCGTTATTACAAACAATACCATTTCTGCCAAGAGAAACATTCTTCAAAACCAGAACAAAGGACTGAGGAAATGTGTTCGGAGAAACAAAAAACCAAGACTCGGGATGAAAATCCCACAAGACGCAAAAGGAAGAGGAGGGGCCACGTGGCCGAGAGGGAGGCGAGAGACCACGTGGCAGACGACTTGCAACCGAAGGGGCCGATTCAATGAACGTTTGGCAAGAATACTTCATTCACGACACAATGAAATCAGGCGCTAATGTTAAGAAGCCCAAACAAGGAATTCGTGGACGAGAGTGTGGGATAAACACACAAGACCTTGACATGACAAAACGCCTCAATGGACAAAAGCACGAGAAGCATTTCCACAACTACTGTTTAGTCATCGATTTGAAGCCTTGACCTTCTGCCCTGCTCACCCCGACGGGGACGCAGAGCGCAGCACAGCATGGAAACGGCAAACATTCAATGCCGGGACATGAATTCATTATGCGCATACATAAACATTAAAAACATTTGTCTCGATATTAAAATACACTGTTTAAAACCATCTTGATCTGATAGCCGGGGGACAAACACCGAGAAGCTCCCCCCCCCTCTCTCTCATCCCCACCAATCGCGCCTGTGGCAATAGTGGGACGAGGAGCAGCAGGGCCTCCTTGGAGGATTTTACTCTCTGTGATGGTCCATAGCGGGAGATGCGTTCGGACAGGTAAATTGGGTCAGGGCCGGTTAGGGCTTTATAGGCCAAAGACGGCACTTTGAATTGTGCCCAGTAGCAAACTGGCAGCCAGTGGAGCTGGCGCAAGATGGGAGTTGTGTGCTCCCTGTATGCCGCCCCCCGTTATTAAACTGGCTGCCTCTCATTGGACTATTTGAAGCTTCTGAGCAGTCTTCAAAGGAAACCCCATGTAGAATGTGTTGCAGTAGTCTATCCTGGGTGTAACGAGAGCGTGGACCACTGTAGCCAAGTCTGACTTCCCAAGGTATGGGCGCAGCTGGCGCACAAGCTTTAACTGTGCAAGTGCTCCCCTGGTCACCGCCGAGACCTGGGATTCCAGGTTCAGTGATGAGTCCAGGAGGACCCCCAAGCTGCCAACCTGTGCCTTCAAGGGGAGTGTGACCCCATCCAGCACAGGCTGTCACCCGATGCCCTGTTCGACCTTGCGAAAGCCCACTTTTAATGCACAAAGTAGGCATGAACTACCAGAGACATTGCAGCAGAGCCAGGGCTGAACCACAAGAATACAGCTCAGAAAATAGACACACTTAACAGAAAACATTTTAAACCCATTTTGTGATACATTCTTACACTGACAGGAACCACAAAAATATTCTCTGGGAGGTAAAGAAATTGGGCCCGACCACGAAAGGCAGCGCGATGCCGGAGGTCCAGTCTGCGCATTTCTACGGAAGCTCAAATCCATGTGAACGACTACCAGTAACCATTCACTGCAACTGTAATGAGCGCACAATCTCCCCAATTTTAGGTAACATCTATGTATTAAAAGTGGCATAATGCTGTATGTGTATTAACAAGCCATATCAATAACAACAACAGACCCCACGGACCCTCTGCTTTCAGGACGAAGGACCAGACCTCTACATTTGAGCCATGATCAAGTGAAAGGAAACGCAATGTGGGAACCGATTCCCTGAATATGAAGATAATCATAATGATAATATATTGTGCCCACCCACACCATCAGGCTCCGGGCGCATCTGCACTGTAGAACTGATGCAGCTTAACATCGCTTTAGTGGCCATAGAGCAATGCTATGGATCATAGGAGTTGTAGTCCCACAAGGTCATTTCTTTCTCTGAGAGCGGGCTGGCGCTTGACCAAACTATGATTCCATAGCTTTGAGCCATGGCCGTTGAAGTGGTGTTCAAATGCTTCAGTGCTATAATGCATCGTGCGCCCTAAGTTTTGCAGATCTGCTGCAATTTATGGCACTGAATGCACTTGGCTGCATCCAGGTTTGCAATGGGTGGGTGCGCTCCCTGAGCCCGTATTTCTTTTCTTCGGGACAGCCTTCCACAAAGCATTCTGACGCAAGCGAAGGCATGAAACGTATGCTCCGAGATAGGAAACACACAGAAAGGAGGGTTTTTTAATCTATTGCCACAGAGCAAGGATAGTCTCCGAAGCCCCAAAAGTGGGAGGAAGAACAGGAGTTGCTTGAAGCCCAAATAGAGAAAAAGGTAGTAGTAATAATAATAATAAATCAACACAAAACAGAGTAAAGCATCTCCAAAAGCAACAGCAAGCATCTCCTTGAGAACACAAGGCTTCTGTTTGAGGACAAGGGTCTCTTGCCCCCCCCCCTTCTGTGTCCGGATGGCCACGTGCGCGTCTCAGGGTCACTTTCAAGAAGAGGATCTCTTGGACGCAGCTGCGGAAGAAGATCATCATTTCCAACTTCATTTAAGAATGTGAAGCGCATCCATTACAGGTCTGTGTGTGTGTGTGTGTGTGTGGCGCTTCCTCGAGCGAGCGAGCGAGTGAGCGCAGCTGTGTTTTCTCTAGCTCGGCTCACGGGTGAAGATTTCCAAACAGGCTGATAGAGCAAAACTGTTTTGCTATTGTTGAACTTGCTTTTGTGGACAACAAGCCAACGCATCTCCGGGAATTGGCTGAAACCGACAGAACCGTCATGCTTTTTTGACCTCGGCATGTGTGGTTTTGGGTTTCTATGCCAAACTTAGCCTCTGCTGGTCACTTTCCATCTCTGGACCGTCAGGCTTTACCTTTCGCTCACATATAATAATACTTTCAGCCTCCCGGCAGCGGTTGCAAGGCGTCCGGTTTGGTAGTGTAAGCTGAACAAACTTTTGGTGGCAAAGAACACACCTGTGGATGTGGATGCAGGTATATGTGCTATGGCTCGATGGCAGCACATGACTAGAGGGAACTGTGCCACTGATTGTACCACTGGACACTCAGAGGCACAAGATTGAACCCAACTGTTCAACGCCACCTATTATCAGGACCATCTTCATCTCGTGTCAAACGATGTAAAACTTTCAAGATTTCAGGTTCTCTCGTGGAATCTGCGCACGGCGGAGTCCGCCTTGCTCGGAGAACGCGGCTGCGCTCGGAGGCAAAGACGTTTGATCAGACCCCTCCCTTGTTCTTCCACCGAGCCCTTCTTCCCTGCCCTAAGGGCACCTTTTCTCCTGAACTCCTTCGTGGCAAAGCCCTTTGCCGAGAGAACAAGGAGATTACATGGAACAATTCCCATAGTGGAGCGCAAGCATGCGTGGAATTACTAGTATTTCAATGGGGCGGAATTATATTCTAATTACTTAATTTCGGTTTTGTTGCAATAGGGCCTGTTACGCAACTTCACATTTAAATGTGACGACCCGGAGCTCACTCTCTATGGGTTCAATCCCCGTCTCAGAGGCATGCCAGTCCTGCTTTAAATGCCATGTTTGGATTCCCATTGCTCCCCACGGGAAGGAAGGGGCAACCCAAGGGAGATAATCAATCCCCAGAGCGCACAAATGCTCAACTTCCTCCTCAATGCCTCCGATGGGAAAGTTGACACAGGCGCCAGTTGCAGCCGGGAGATTCCTTCCGGGTTATCCGTTCAATTCACCTTCTCTGGTTTGACTCTGTGAACCTTTTGACTCTGAACTTTTAAAGGAATAACTTCTTGACACCTTCCCCCCCCCCCCCCCCTGCCCCCGAGTGTGGTGGCGGCCCCTTCTTTGGGGGCCCAGAGCAAGAGTCCAGCCTTTGGGAAACCCTGGCTTATTCCTCTGGGGAGGGAGGGAGGGAGGGATGCAGACGGGGCCTGGAGGACGGGGGCATGCAGGCAAGCAAGCAAGCGGAGAATGGCAGCAACGGCGTGGAAGAGGCGAGCTTGGCCGAAGCATCTTGCCCAAAGGCACCTTCCCCTTGGAACCAGGGCCAGCTCTGGGTTTGGGCTGGAACAGAACTACGCCACGTTAGGACCGCACAGAATGGGACGGGGAAGGGAATGTCCAGCGTTAGGTGCGGTTAATGTGCCAGGAAGGCCATTCGCCTCCAGCTAGGAAAGCCTTCCTGTAAAAGCAAAGAGGGTGCGCACAAAGAGGGTGCGTATATCCTTGCGCTCAGAACTTTTGACAAATGGTGTCAGTAATAACAACAATAACAATAATAGGAGCAACCCCGGGGGCCACCCAGTTCAGCCCCTTCTGCCAGGCAAGGGCTCCCTGGAGCAGGCTCGAGGACCGCTGTTCCCGCTCACGGTTCCCAGAAGCCCCAGCAAAGCCTGGCCCAGCCCTTCCCAGCCGGAGCGGTCCCTGGGCCTCGCACGTCAAGGCCTCTGTTTATGCGCTTCTTCACAAAAAGGAGGCACGCCAGCTTCCTCAGGGGCTGCCCAGGCTTGTTCCCAATTGCTCACCGTGCGCAGGGCGAGGAGGTCTCCCAGAAATGAAGATTTGCGAAGCCGCAGGGCGAAATAACACCCGTAAAGCACAGGAAGCCAAACTCCGTCCCCGTGCATTTAACCAGCGCAAACCATTAGTTTTCTGTTCAAGCAGAAACATGTCCACTGCCAATCTCAAGAACTACTAATGGGAAAGAAGAGGAAAGACCTACGTGCAAAAAAGGCTTGTTCTTCAAGCATACGTTAACTTACGCTCACGCGGATCAGAGCATTTCCCATGGGAAAATCTGGAAATTGGTTTTAAGCTCTGGGATCCGGAGACTACGAAGCAAAGAAGGGACGCCCGTCCTGCCAACCCATTCGCCATCAAGCAAGAGCCAGGAAGACGGGGGGGGGGGGGGGTCTGAACTAAGGTAACTCTCCAAACAAACACGGGACTATTTTGAAAGTACGTCAGGCACAGAAAAGGAAACAGGGCCGCGGTTTGGGGGGGGGGGAGGACGGGGGACAGCAGGGATCCGAAGCACACCAAACCCGCCCCTCCACCGATAGTGGGCATCTAAACACAGGTTTTGCTGCTAAAAGCGAATACGGGTTTCGCCTGTTACACTTGGAGATCGGTAAGGTTTTATAGAGATGACCTCTTGCCTGACCAACACCCCAAGGTCACGGCCAGGGTCGCCGGCTTCTGTGCAGCAGCCATAGCTTGTCGGCGCAAGATGCCGTCACAGTCTTAGAAAGCTTTAACATTTACTTCAGTTTTACCATTGTCATTTTAGCACTTAAATGGTTAATACCATTTTAACTATCTTATTCAATATTGGGTTTTAAACTTTGCCTGTGTGTACGCTGACGTTTGTACATTTGTGTACATGTGCTTGTACATGTATGTGTGTCCTGATGTTTGTACATTTTAATGCTGGTCATTGACCGTAATAAATAAATCTAATCTAATCTTGGAGGGACTGAAGTTTCCACTGAATCTTGTTTCCCCAGACACAAACCGTGGCGGAGAAAGCACACATGGCCGGCCGCGACCCGCTATTCTTTGAGCAAACGCAAAGGAGGCTGCAGAACATCCCGGTGTGCAAGCACAAGCCCAGATGTCTTTGCTCAAGGACGCCTTTGCGCCCCGTTCTCTGTCCTGCCAGCCCCAGGGGGTCCGCCGTAAGCGGGTGGGGGGGCTGCTTCTCTTTCTGCGACTCATGGAGCCACTGCGATTTGGAAGCCGGCCTGGAATGCCGTTTCACAAGAGGAGCAGCGAGCGCTCTCATTGGCCAGCACCCTCTTTGTTATCGCGGAGGGCGAGGGATTCGACTTCCTGTTCTGGCTCATGTCGCAGTTGGGACAAAATACTAATGCCTATAAAAAAGCACTGGGAAAAGGAAGGCGGAGAGGAGCAACCCTAGGTCAACTCCTTCCCATTGTGAAAAAGTTACTCATTTATCTCCCACCCCATCTCGCCGGGGCGCTCAGGGCGGAGGCCAACGTCCAAAAAGGCCTCAGCAAAAAAAAACAAGCCCTGTCGTAATAATCTCGAATACGCCCACATTTGAAAACAACATTAGAACCTGACATCAATAAATTAAACAAAACACAATCAATCAAAACATTATATGATGACATGAAACCCACAATTCCCAGGCATGTATCTGCATCCCCACAAGCCGCCCACAGGCCGCCCGAGCATCAGACCGCCTGCGTTTTCGTCACGTGGAAATGATCTAAGCCTGCAATTTTAATAGGAATCAACCAAGACAAGGCCACCAATATTAGCTTATCTGCTAGATTGGTACCTGCCCTTCTCGCCCTGAAAGGGACGCAGAGCGGATCACAAGAGGCAACAATCCAGCGCCACACATACGTATAAGCAGAATAAAAATGCATATTAGAAAACCAAAACGTTAAAAACAGCTCAACAATAACACCCATTATTAAAACCAAGCCATCCAAAATCATAGCCCGAAGCCATTTCAGTCAATGGGCACTCTTCCGTGTTCACTTTGGCAAAGGCTACAAATATGTGGAGAGGCGTGTTGTTGTTGAGCGCCCTCAAGTCGCCTCCGACTACGATGGATCTATCGCTCAACCTCAGGGTTCGTTCTCTTGGCAAGGCCTGTGCGGTGAGGGTCGCCTTTGCCTTAAGAAGTCGGCATCGCTGTGTGTGCGGCCTCTATTGTAAACACGGCTTCTTGTAACATTTGCTCCTACACGACTTCACCGCCCCACCCGCACCCCCATTGTGAACGGCAGTAGTAAGTTCCACATTTGGTCGGTTTTGTATAAACAAGGCCTTGTATCATCTCTGCAAGATCCGGACACTGCCGAGCTTCACTCACTCCCGACACCTCTGACAAACTCGGGAGTCTGCAAATATTTGCCTATGGACTTCGCTGGGGTGGCCGGAATGCGCCCGCCGGTCTGGTGACACCAAGCCAAGCTCTCACCCATTCACTCTGAACCAAGGACGACCGACACTGCGTCTGTCAGAAAGCTTCATTCCTTTTTGGGAAGGTGGCAATGGGCTGGGGGCTGCAGGCCACCCGTTTGGCTGGAGCCGAAGCCAAAGTGAATGAGCCACTCCCTCACCCTGTTCTCTTTCTCGCCTTCTGTCCGTTACCTTCTTCTGTCTGTCCCTCCTTGTTCAGCGGGCTCCAAAGGAGGGAGCAACGGGTCTGCCGGAGAGGATCATTGTCAGACAGCATTGGAAAGTAAGCCACATGTTTGAGGGGAACGCATGGCCTGCACGAAGCCTCCATTTCAGCTTTGCAAATTTCCCAGAGACGGGCAGCTCACTCTTCCTCCCGGTCAGTTTCCAGAGACATGGATGGAAAGGCATTCGTAATAAATCAGGATATTGAAGATCACCTTCCAAACAGATTAACTTGGGCAGGCCGAAACACAAGGACTGTGAAACTTCGGAAAAGGCTGTGATCGAGACTGCTCTAATATATCTATCTATACCTATATCTTTATTGATTAGTAACGTTTGGCCATAAACTGCTCCAATAATGGCACCTGGTTTAGGCCCCAAACTTCAGCTCCACCTGAAAGCATGGGGGTAACCTTAGCCTTATATACGTTAAGAAGTGGGTCTCAAGAGCCTGGCTGGTTAGGATTTGTTACTTTAAGCAGCAGGTTTGCACGTCCACTTGCTCTGGCCGAGTCCCTTGGACGGCGTGGGCGCCAGGATCTGGTCTCAGGTAAAACCACCCTTCGTGCACACTCGCTCTATTGGTTCACCGTCCAGAAGAACGATATGGGTCCACCATCTCTGCCTATTACGTTGTTTGCCAAATACCATTATTTTTACTTCAATTTATTAATAATCATGGATTTGTTATTACAATAAAAATTTGCACGATGTGTTTATGAGTAAACCGTTTTTTTACACCTGAAAAATGTTGGGGGGGGGGTGTTGAACCCCGAACTAACCCCGGCTACAGACCTGGTTGCACACTTCCATTGCTCTCAGCCTTGTATGGAACCTGTGTATCTATCTATTCAGGCTTGCCTGGGAGACCCATTGGAAGACCGAAAGATACATTCCTCTTTGAAGTAGTAGCAATAATAGTAATAGTAATAGATAATAATAATAACAATAGCAGCAGCAGCCAAAGAGCAGACCAGGAATGTTGCCCAGAAGTGCCAGCTCAGGGTCAATGGGTTGTTATTCGGCAAGGGATTCCCCGCTCCCCTTCCGAAACCACATTTCCCAGAATGCTCAGCCTCCCCCATCCCCAATGGCGACAGGCGACCCGACCATAAAGAGGAACAGAGTTTACCAAACTGTTTGGTGCGTCTTCAATGCTTAAGTTTTTTGCATGGCTGCCCCTTCTGTTTACTAATATATACCAATATACCAATTATATATAATTAATATATTAATGTATAATTAATAGTATTAATATATACATATATACCAATTTTACAAAATTATATGACCTATGAGGCAGATACAGCTACTTTGCACAGCACACACACACACACACACACACACACACACTTTGCCTGAGGCAGTAAAGCACTGCAGCAGCTTTCCCCGTGGAGGGAACCTTCCCTCCGATTTTGAGGAGAGATTTCCGCCTTGAATGAAGAATGGCTGCTTTTGAGCCACAAGCCGCTCAGCCTCCTTCTGGCCCCTTCGGTTTCCAGAGGGAAGCCAGCATGTTTTGCTTAAGGTGATAACTGTTCCTGTTCCCACACACTGGGGAAGGTTATGCAAAGGAGGCGGCCCCGTCACCCGCGATAATACCGTTATCGTCTCCGGAGAGGCTTGGCTTTGCCATGAGAGGCAGCGGCCGGGAAAGAAGCCTCTTTCTCAGCCGTCTTGAGACTGGAAGGGGAATACATGGAAGAATAGGGCTGGAAAGGAACACGCAGCGTGAACTTTGGGGAAGGGGAAGTTTAACGTATTTCAGCCATTGCCTTTTAAAGCATGCGGGCATGCAACCGACACATTAGGATTTTTGCATATGATGTGGAGGGGGAAGTAGCTGGTGGTACTACAGTGTTCCCTTACCGCTTCACAGTTCGCTTTATGCGGACTCGCTGAATCATGGTTTTTTCCTCCCCCCCCCCCTCCAAGGAGCTGGGGGGGGGGGAGGAAGGAGGAGAAGGTGCCCGTGCTACTCCCGGCATCAGAAGCCCCTTGGCTGAAGAAGAGGCGCAGAAGAGGCGGCAAGCAGGAGAGGCTCCGCCCACCCAGCGACAGACACTTCCTCCTCGGCACCTGTGCTACTCCCTCCTTCGGAAGCCCCTTGGGCTCCGTTGACGGCACTGCCAGGCCAGCCTGTCAGCGCCATCAACTACACCCAAGGGGCCTCCAAGGCCGGGATCGCCACAGGCAGCCGCGAGGAGGAGGCCGTGGCTGAGTGCGCAGAGAGTCCCTATTCCGTGGACTTCCACTTATCGTGGGGGCTCCTGAGACGGAGCCCCCGCAATAAATGAGGGAACACTGTACTGCTATTCTCCCGATTGAACACAGTTTGTCCTAAAACAGAGTAAACAATAATTCTAGTTAAGAACAGTTTGCACTGATTTTGTTTTGAAAATTCCTTGAATTCTAGTGAATGGAAAACTATGTTATACTTACAAGTTGCCATTTGGATATAGATCTAGAAAAATTTCATTATTTTAATGCCTATTTTCTGATTGTATGTTTGATTATTCGTGTCAAATAAGAAAATAATTTCAAAAAAAATACATTAATTGAGTCACGCAGCTTCTCCTGTTCTCTCGGCACAGCAACCCAGCCGAGGGGAGAAGGGGGGCTGCGCGCCTTCCTCTCCTTCCCTCCCGGCACAGAAACCCAATGGGGCCGCTGTGCGGAGAGGGAAGAAGAGAGAGGCATGAAGCTTCCCCTCAACCCAGCTGAAAGGAGAGGCCACGTCAGGCCCAGCCCAGCCTGACAAGAAGGTGCGTGGCTGATGAGACATGCGCCTCCCTCTCCTTCCCTCCCGGCACAGAAACTCAATGGGGCCGCTGTGCGGAGAGAAGAAGAGAGAGGCATGAAGCTTCCCCTCAACCCAGCTGAAAGGAGAGGCCAAGTCAGGCCCAGCCCAGCCTTACAAGAAGGTGCGTTGCTGATGAGACTTGCGCCTCCCTCTCCTTCCCTCCCGGCACAGAAACCCAATGGGGCCGCTGTGCAGAGAGGGAAGAAGAGAGAGGCATGCAGCTTCCCCAACCCAGCTGAGAGGAGAGGCCACATCAGGCCCAGACCAGCCTGGCAAGAAGGTGCGTGGCTGATGAGACATGCGCCTCCCTCTCCTTCCCTCCCGGCACAGAAACTCAATGGGGCCTGGCAAGAAGGTGCGAGGGAAGAAGAGAGAGGCATGCAGCTTCCCTCAACCCAGCTGAGAGGAGAAGCCACATCAGGCCCAGACCAGCCTGACAAGAAGGTGCGTGGCTGATGAGACATGCGCCTCCCTCTCCTTCCCTCCCGGCACAGAAACTCAATGGGGCCGCTGTGCGGAGAGGGAAGAAGAGAGAGGCATGAAGCTTCCCCTCAACCCAGCTGAGAGGAGAGGCCACATCAGGCCCAGACCAGCCTGACAAGAAGGTGCGTGGCTGATGAGACATGCGCCTCCCTCTCCTTCCTTTCCGGCACAGAAACTCAATGGGGCATGCAGCTTCCCTCAACCCAGCTGGAGAGGGAAGAACCAGCCTGAGAAGGTGCGTGCATGCAGCTTCCCCTCAACCCAGCTGAGCATCCCCTCAGCTGAGAGGAGGCCACATCAGGCCCAGACCAGCCTGACAAGAAGGTGCGTGGCTGATGAGACATGCGCCTCCCTCTCCTTCCTTTCCGGCACAGAAACTCAATGGGGCCGCTGTGCGGAGAGGGAAGAAGAGAGAGGCATGCAGCTTCCCCTCAACCCAGCTGAGAGGAGAGGCCACATCAGGCCCAGACCAGCCAGACAAGAAGGTGTGTGGCTGATGAGACATGCGCCTCCCTCTCCTTCCTTTCCGGCACAGAAACTCAATGGGGCCGCTGTGCAGAGAGGGAAGAAGAGAGAGGCATGAAGCTTCCCCTCAACCCAGCTGAGAGGAGAGGCCACATCAGGCCCAGACCAGCCTGACAAGAAGGTGCGTGGCTGATGAGACATGCGCCTCCCTCTCCTTCCTTTCCGGCACAGAAACTCAATGGGGCCGCTGTGCGGAGAGGGAAGAAGAGAGAGGCATGCAGCTTCCCTTCAACCCAGCTGAGAGGAGAGGCCACATCAGGCCCAGACCAGCCTGACAAGAAGGTGCATGGCTGATGAGACATGCGCCTCCCTCTCCTTCCTTTCCGGCACAGAAACTCAATGGGGCCGCTGTGCGGAGAGGGAAGAAGAGAGAGGCATGAAGCTTCCCCTCAACCCAGCTGAGAGGAGAGGCCACATCAGGCCCAGACCAGCCTGACAAGAAGGTGCGTGGCTGATGAGACATCCGCCTCCCTCTCCTTCCTTTCCGGCACAGAAACTCAATGGGGCCGCTGTGCGGAGAGGGAAGAAGAGAGAGGCATGCAGCTTCCCCTCTCTTCTTAGCACAGCAACCCAGCTGAAAGGAGAGGCCACGTCAGGCCCGGCTCAGCCCGACAAGAAGGTGCGTGGCTGATGAGACGTGCGCCTTCCTCTCCTTCCCTCTCGGCACAGCGACCCAGCTGAGTTGCTATGCCAAAGGAGGAGGAGGCACACAGCCGGTCAAAGTCCCACACCTTCCCGCCAGGACCTTCACATGTCCTGTGAAACCAGGCTTATCCTCGAGTGGATAAGGTACTCCTCTTTTACCTCTTTTAATATAGCCCTTCTCAATCATTTTACCACCCTGAAATAATGCTCAGGCCTCGGGGAGCCCTTGCGTAACGGCCCAATGTCCCAGTTGAGAAAGCCCAGTATCCCATGACAATGAAATCGGCTGAAGAGTAAACGGGGAAAACCCAACAGCCAGGGCCCGTGGTCCCAGTTCCATGCGCCCGCCATCACATGATATTGGGAAGGAGAAAGACTTCTTTGTGATGGAGAATTGCTTCAGAGTAGACAACACCAAAACAAGCCACCTCGTGACTCGACCCAGGCATTCGTTTGTGGTGACAAGAGGTCGACTCCCCATTACGGCAATTCTGCCGCCTCTTAGTGTGGAAACACATCACCGCAGGGGAAGCCTATAAAAGTCCCCATTACGGCGCAGTCACATCACCGCTTTTTATTGGCAGAATGGACAAGCTGGGCTTTGGGGATTTTAACACAAGACCAATGGCTTCCCTGCGAGCCGCATCCCTCAGAATTAGGCCGGTTTGACTGAGACCACCAGGGAGGCCGCGTGATAGGCAGGCGGTGACAGAACGGCCGAGGAGGATGAGGTTGAAAAAGAACGACACGGAAGACAGTGGGAAACGTTGGGATGTGGTTCATAGAAAAATCCAAGACATGTTCCAAACCAATATTACACTAAAACCCAAGTTCTGCCTTCTGAATATTTCAGGAATAAAAAAGGGAAAGACACGCCTGACCTTCCTCGCCGCTGCGGCCAGGATCCCACTGGCGAGAGACTGGGAATCGGTGGAATTCCCAGCGAAGAAGAACGGTGGCTCCAAATACTAGAAATGGCAGAGACGGACAGATGGACAGCCGTGTTAAGATATCACTCTTCAAAGCAATTTAATGAGACGTGGGTGCCTTTTGCGATATATGCAAAAAGAAGAAGAAGAAAATAAATGTGAAAGGACTTTATACATAAACAACCAAGATCTGTATATTATAAAAAGTATTGATTTAATCTGAAGCGTGACGCGAAGTCAATTTTTTTATATCCCCCCCCCCATAATACCTTCACGTTTTTTTTTTTTCTTCTTTTTCTACCCTTCCCCAATTGTATACCCTCACCCCCCCCCACCTTTCCCCTTATTGATGAGTTGTGGTGTATGTTTTGGATTGTGTAATTATTTCCTTGTCTCAAAATATTTTTTAAAAGATAGAAGAAGAAGAAGAAGAGGAAGAGGAAGAGGAAGAGGAAGAAGAGAAGGAGGAAGTGGAGGAGAGAGGGAAGAAGAGGAAGAGGATGGGGAGCAGAAGAATAGCCATCCCAGTCTGGTTTCCGGACTGGCTATGGAACAGAGGCGGCATTGGTCACCTTGGTGGATGATCCACAGAGAGAGCTAGATCGGGGGAGGGTGTCTCTCGTTCTCCTGGACCTCTCAGCGGCTTTCAATACCACCGACCATGGTATCCTTCTGGGCCGTCTCTACGGGACGGGGCTTGGAGGCACTGTGCTACCGTGGCTCCGGTTGTTCCTGGAGGGTCGAATCCAAAAGGTGGAGCTGGGGGGCTCCTGTCCCACTCCCTGGTCGTTGGCCTGCGGGGTCCCTCAGCGTTAATTTCTGTCCCCCGTACTGTTTAGCATTTACATGAAACCGCTGGGAGAGATCATCCAGAGTTTTGGAGCTCAGTGTCAACTTTATGTGGACGACACCCAACTCTAATGCACTTTCCCACCAAAGACCTGCCCCCAAACCTGTGCCCGACAGCAGTGATGGGCTGGATGGGGGCTAATAAATTAGAATTAAATCCAGGCAAGAAAAAGGCAGTCCTGGTCAGTCAGAAGGTGGACCATGGTGTGGAATTACAGCCTGTGTTGGATGGAGTCACACTCCCCCTGAAAACACAGGTTCACAGTCCGGGGGTGAACCTGGACTCATCGCTTACCCAGGAGCCTCAGGTGTTGGTGGGAGAGCCTTTGCACAACTAAAACTTGTATGCTAGCTGCACCCATATGTTGAGATGGCAGACTTGCCCATGGTAGCCCACACCTCAGTCACATCCCAGCTAGACTACTGCAACACTCTCTACATGGGGCTGCCTTTGAAGACAGTTCGGAAGCTTTAACTGGTTCAGAGATCGGCAGCCAGATTACTAACTGGAGCCGTGTACAGGGGCGAGAGATCCACTCCCATGCTACAGCAGCTCCACTGGCTGCCAGTGCTGGTTATTACCTTTAAAGCCCTAAATGACTGGGGTCCCGGCTATTTGATTAACCACATCTTTGCCTACAAACCACTCGGGCACTGCGGTCATCGGAGGAGGCCCTGTTCTTGGTCCCACCCCCACCTTAAGCACAGCTGTCTTAATGCACTCAGTTCTTTCTTTAGGACCCACTCTGCTCACCCACGCAGGGAGGGGGAGGGGGGAGGGGCTACACAAGGGGCCCGAGGCATAGCCCGCCTCGTTCACTTTCCCCGACTGGACTGCCGCGTCCAGAGGGATCACTGCCCTGCAGTCAACAAAGAAACACGACTTTTGAAAGGGAGAAGTGTGCGAACTCTGCCTAGACGCAACCCTTAGAAGACAATCAGGCTTGGTCATGAGGGATTCCCTATCTGATGACGATGACGATGACGACGATGGGAGGCCACCAAGGAATGGCAGGTTCAGAGCAAGGGCCTGCCACGACCTCCTCCGAGTATCCCTTGCCCAAGAAAACTCTGCAGAGTCCATGGGGTCACCATGAGCCCACTTGAAGGCACATGCATGCACACACGGAGGGTTTAGCAAAGAACCAGAAGAAAGGGACACAGAGCTTCTTCTTTTTGGTCGTGTCAGGAGCAACTTGAGAAACTGCAAGTCGCTTCTGGTGTGAGAGAATTGGCCGTCTGCAAGGACATTGTCCAGGGGACACCTGGATGTTTTGATGTTTTACCATCCTTGTGGGAGGCTTCTCTCATGTCCCCGCAATGGGGAGCTGGAGCTGATAGAGGGAGCTCATCCCTGCTCTCCTCAGATTCAAACCAGCGACATGTCAGTTTTCAGTCCTGCCGGCACAAGGGTTTAACCCACTGCGCTACTGGGGCTCCTGACACAGAGCCGCGGGAAGCACAGGCGCAAGACGTGGCCAGCATGAACCGAGTGCCTTGTGTAACCTGGGAGCGTAGTGGGAAAGGGAGGGCTGGGATGGAGGCAACTGGGATGCAGACTGTGCCCATGGAAACCAGTTGTGACCCTGTTGGTTCAATTAAAGGAATAAACCCAGGAGGCAAACTCGGGCAACGCTTTTCCTCCCAAGGAGAGAGTTGTCCATTCAAGACACGGAGAGCCACGCTTTTAGATGTTGAAAAGACACACTGGATTCTGCAAGAGAGAGCCAACCCTATGATCGCTACGCACTTCCTGCGAGCGCACACATTTCTCAAAGGAGGGCTGTATTTCCGAAGAGGGTTTTCAGAGTCGACAAGGAGCAAGTTTCAGAAAAGTTGCAAAGAGAGAGACCGAACAAAGCCGCCCAAAGTGCCGGAAATGCCCGGCTGACCAGATGTGGGGGAGAAAAGGAAGATAGGGGCGCATGAAGACAGGCAACCCTTTGTGGTTTCCACGTGGAAAGGGAGACACCGCACACACAAGAAAGAGTGTAACACAAGACACAAAAGCATCCAGAGCAAAGAGGTCTGTGTTCAGCTGCGTCCGTTGCCACAAAGCAACTCCTTTCTGCCATTATCACAGGAAGTTTCAATGTAAAAAACACAAAGCACAAGCAGAGGGGCATAGAAATGGGGACCGGTTGTCTCCGGGGGGAAACGCTCCCAAGAAAGAGCACCACAAACACACAGGCAGAATAACGCGCTCGTTTGAAATAGTTCTTTCTAAAGCAGGGCTGTCCAACAGGCGGCCCTGGGGGCGTACACGGCCCCCGAGCCCCTTCGCTGCGGCCCCCTAACTTGTTTTAATAAAATACAGATAAAAAATAAACATAATAAAATACCTACTTCCAGGTTTAGGCAAGCATCGCGAGACTACGCCAGCCACAGACGGGATTTGGAGGGAGGTCGAAATCCCGTCTGTGGCTGCGTAGTCTCGCGATAGCTGCCGAAATCTCGGGTCCCGTGGGATTTGCGGCCGGCCTGGGTGCGCGCCTCCTCCTCCCCCCTCGTGGCTGCTTCCAGGCCAGCCCCCATTCCCTCAGAGAGAGGGAGGAGGGGAGTGAGGCAGGGAAAGCCCCTCCTGGCTCCGTCCTCTTCCTGTGGAGGGCCCTCGCTTCCCGCCCCGCGGATGGGAGAGCCACCGCGCCCGGCCTGAGCTTGGCCTCGGCTCCAGCGGGGCTCTTCGGGGGCGGCGTTGGAGCTTCGGCCCTGTGGCGGGGCTCCCGCAGTATGGGTAAGGGCCTGGCTCGAGTGAAAGCAGGACAGTGGGTGAGTGGGGGGGAGGGGTCCTTCAGCGGCGGTTTCCTTGGCGATGCTTCCTTCCCCTCCTCCGCGCCCCCTCCCCCTTGTTGTACTCCCTTCCCCCGCGTGCAGGGCGCAACGTGGCTTCCTTTGTGCCTGCCCCCGCGGCTTGTTTTCCCTTCAGGGAGGGAGGGAGGGAGGGAGGGAGGGAGCTCTTTGGGCCTCCTCCCCCCGCCTCTGGGAAAGGAGGCCCCATCAAGCCCTGCGACGGCATTGAGGTGTTTGGGGTTTTCTTGGTGTGTCCCAATTTGAGCGTGGACTCAAATTACTCAAAGGTATTAGGAAACATTCCCCCAAATCCACCAGTGTTCCCATTTGGGCATATTGAGTATTCATGCCAAGTTTGGTCCAGATCCATCATTATTTCAGTCCACAGTGCTCTCTGGATGGAGGTGAACTACAACTCCACAACTCAAGGTCAATTGTAAGTAAATTGGAGCCGGGGAGGGGGCGGAGCCAGGGAGGGGGTGGAGCTGGGGAGGGGCGGGGGCGGGGCGGAGGCAGACCCTTCGGCCCCCCAGGTGATCAGTGACCGGAATTCTGGCCCTTGGGCCCGTAGAAGTTGGACAGCCCTGATCTAAAGCATCTAAATTATACTACTAGTTAAAATACTGAGGCATGTTCTGCAATTTTAATTAATGCTTCATAAGTAACATGATCTGTTTGCCCGCCTCTATGTGTGTGTGTGTGTGTGTGTGTAAGAGAGAGATGTTAGTATTTAGACCGCCTTACAATTTGTTCTGAATCTAAGGGGTGGATTGAGCAATTACAGGTCCATGTTTGGTATAATGCACCTTGCTTCCTACATAAATTTTTGGGAACATGGAAAGGTCTCAAGAGACTTGGTTCTCCAGGCTTTGCAGGGCCGGCCAAGGTGTGACAAGCATCCCGGGCAAGACATGGAGAGCGTCTGAGAGCGCGACCAGCCCAGAAAGGGAATGTCCCTGTCTCTATGGCGGATTTCCCCACCCAGTTTCCAGGGACGTGCTTCCGAAACCAGGAGGTGGGGATGCTTTCAATTGGGACAACTGGCAAAATGGGCAGCGCACACAGAGGCCAGGGCTGGAAACTCTGAAACACGCTTAAAACACTGTGCTTGGACCTTGGCGAAGGGTCCACCTGAATCGAAGAGCAATGGCCCTGGTGCAGAGAGCCGATTGGCTGAGGCAAAGGCTCGCTTCCTTAACAAACCAGCCACTTCCCAGTTGTCCAGACGTGTCCAGGCGTTCAGTCTTCCGTTCCAGAGCCTACTACTATTGCTCTTCGTCTCCCATTTTCTGTTTCATGAAGCTGGCTGTTTACTAGGAAACCCTCATTTGCAACTCAATCCTAACTACCAGAAAGTCAACCAGAATGGCTGTGACTTAGCACAAATATTTTTAACAGGAAACAATGCTGACGTCTTCCACCGAGACCGGCCGACTCCTTCCTCCGGGCTTCCTCCTGCACGGAGACAAGGCGGCCGTCTGTTCTGCCCGTTCGGCCTCTGTGACTGAACCCTTGCTTGACACACCGATGCTCCTCCCCAAATACCAGGAGAAGGTTCCTCTGTGTGGGGCTGAGCCTAAGCGCACTGAAGACAAGCTCAGCATCGAAGGGGGACGTTCCCCCTCTTACTCAGCATCTCCCACGTGAGGCACCCGCTTCATGTTGCCCAATGCTCGGGCTGGTCCTCTCTTCGAATTTCAGAAAACCACTACACAGACTAATGCTCTACTGACCATGTTACCTGATTGACCTACCCACGACACCTTGAAGGATTGGCTCATTTCTTTTGCTCCAAGCCACTGGACCTGAAAAGCCATTCGCTACAACAGTGTGCCGTGGGCCTGAAAAGCGGGGAACCCAGAGGTGGCTTTGTCTGATGTATTGGCTCTGAAATCTTTCGATCCTCAGGCGTCTTCTCTGCAACGCGCACTCTTTGGCTTCCACAAAGAAAGAGGCCAAGTTTGCAAAGCATGCGAAGAACAGCTTGAGAACAAATCTTGGGAGAGAAGAGTCGGTGCTTCGCAATTAAAGAGGCAGCCCCGCCTCACGTGCTCTCCCCGCAAAGGCAGGCTGGCCGTAGTAGCCACCGTCCATTCAGGATTCAGAGGGAGGCTTGCTCCACTCCAACGCCTTTTGCACAGTAACGGATCTGCTGCTCTCCTGCATCATCGCCCTCCGCCGCGACTGGCTGGCATGACGGCGCAAGGCTGCGGCCAGAAAAGGGACGCTGCAGCCGCCACAGACAAAGGCTCTTTTGTAGGCCATTTCCTAGAAATCGGTGCACTAGGAATGGCTCTGGAGCCGTGTCCGCTGGCGGCTCCGGGCCTCCTTTTCCTGCACAAGCTCCGTGGCAGCCGGCCAGCCAGCCAGCCCCCTCCCTTCGCCTCCTCTCTCCCTCTCCCTCCTTCTCTCTCTCTCTCTCTCTCTCTCTCTCCTTCCGCACACCTCCATCGGCCACTTCCACTTGGCTTCCTGTTATGAAGGTCTTGCCTATTCCTTTCTGACTCGCCGCTTTCCTCCAACTGGCTCAACACAAGGGCCAAGAAAGAAAGGCTCAGGCCCATCTACAAGCCACTCTCTGCCACCATACATGAGAGCTATGCGCGACCTGTGGCCTTTTACCCAGGCGCTCAAGACTTGGCTACTCAGTAGAGCATTTGACAGGCTGCCGCTCCTTTCTAGGCTGTGGATACTTGGATTTGGAGGCATTTAATATAAATCGACTGTTCTACAGTTTTCACCTTTTGATTGTAAGAATGTCCTTGCTGCGCCCACGTGTTTTTGCAGTTTCAAGGTAGTACAGCTTAACCCCTTCTTGTGTAGAGATTCCAGCAACTGAGGCAGAAAACCCCACAAGTAAGTGCCTTTATGTGAAAGCGAGCACTCCAAGCCAGGCCCCTGATTTCCCGCAATGGGCTTGACCCTCAGCCACCAACTTGAAGGCGGCACCAAGAGAAGGCGGCGTCTACCTTCTCCATATGTCTCCATAGATGCCCTTCAGCAAGTACGGGTCCTTCTGCAAGACGTGAAATTTCAAGCAGGACAGAGCACCGATCCCAGAGTAAAACTCTCAAAAAGGCCATGTGCCTGATCACATTGTTTCATCTTTGCACAGTATTCCATATTCAGGGATTGCGTCACCCATTCTACAAAAAAAAAGTGACGTAGAGACCCTCCCTTTGGTGTAAACTTTGGTATGAACTGAAATGATCCGGTGAACGCCCTAAACCCTCCTCCTGGGTAACCTGTGACTGACCTGGGATGAATTAACGTCTCAACAGCTCTTGGCTTCTAATCGCTCGATTTCTGGGACACTCGCTGACCGAAGCATAGGACAAGTGCAGGTACAGCCCAGTTAGCACATCCTCTGCTCTCAATACACGACGGCAAGCCTGCTCCTTTCTTGGCTGCAGAGGAACGAGCAGTCCTCCTTAGCAGAACAAGACAGCCTCCCATCGGGGCCAGGCCAAGGAATCCCGCCCATGACACTCGGGGCCTCCGGAGATCCACGGCCACCACTGCCTTCACCACTTTGTAGACTCCGAGGAACACAAGAGTTGGGCGAAACTTCAAGGCACACCCAATCCAACCCCATTCTGCCTTGCAGGAATACACAGCTAAAGCAACCCTGGGAGACGCTCACCCAACCTCTAAAGGAGGAGAGTCCAGCCTTGACTTGTAAACAATCCTTATCATGAAGAAGTTCCCTCAAAGCATGCTCAGGAGACCTCTGCCCAGAGCGCAAGACGATCCCAATGAGATGCTGCGTGGCAGAGGACAGCGCAGGGCAGATAGAGGTCAACAGGTGTGTTTTGGGAAAAGTCTTCAAGTGGCGTCTCACAAGTTTTGTTAAAGAAATAATACCCAGGAACACACATATGCTTGGTATCGGAAGCATACCTGCACACGTGGAAGGCCGAATGGCCTCAATGCAGTGGGTGCAATGTTATATTCTAGTTGGGACTAGCATTTGGATTTAGGCTAGGCGGGCATTTACTTCCTGACCATTGACTTCCCAATTTCCTCTTATTCTGGCTTGGCTTCTGTGCAGAATATCGTACCAGATGAGCTGCTTTACGCAGGGAAGCGTGAAAGGCACCTTCTTCCAAAACACGTGAAATTAAAACAATAATTAAGACCTTGGCCCTGACTGGCTGAGCCGACGTCAAGGTAGGCGTAACCCATAGCTCAAGAAGAAAGAAGTCCAACTCCTCGTTAGCACATCCTCTGCTCTCAATACACGACGGCAAGCCTTCTCCTTTCTTGGCTGCAGAGGAACAAGCAGTCCTCCTTAGCAGAACAAGACAGCCTCCCATCGGGGCCAGGCCAAGGAATCCCGCCCATGACACTCGGGGCCTCCGGAGATCCACGGCCACCACTGCCTTCACCACTTTGTAGACTCCTCGGTGGGAAAAGAAAAACTGCTGGCCTGAGATGGAAATGGTTAAGTTGGGATATAATAGGGTCCGAAGAACTATCAGGGAAGGCAAGGGGGCAAGAAAAGAGCCGAGACGGGAAGGAGCCGGAAACTGAGAAAGAGGAGTTTGGGAACCTAAAGGACGGTGGATTAAGGGAAGAACAGGCTTCAAGAAGAAAGAGAACAGGAGCAAGAAGAAAGGAATGGAAGAGCACGTGGGCCAGGAGGAGGAGGAGCAACGTGCATTATTATGTGGCTGAAACACAGGAAAGAGAAGCCGCAGGCTGGTGATGGAAACAAGAATGAGCCAAGACCAAAGCCGGCCTGAGGCTGCTGTGCAATACGGGGGAGGAAGTGGGGGGCAGGAAGGTTGGGGGAGCACGGAGTGAGGTCTGTGGGTGAGGAAATTCGGACAAGAGGTGAGAAGGGGCGCGCTGGGAACCGCCCCCAGCGCCCCAACAGCGTTCTCAGGGCTCTTCTTGCAAGCGAATGCAAAAGCAAAAGGAAGAACCAGAAGCAAGAGCTTTCCGAGTGTCCCGAGTGTCCCACCGATTGTCTCCAAGAACAAACCATTGTTACTTGGAGCTTTCTCGTCAGGAATTAGGGGGTGTTTCTCAAATAACTATTACTGTAACTTAACGATACCATGACTTTTTTGTTCAATAATTGTGCCAATGGGGAAACTTCATGGGCTCCTTTCTCCCCTATTTTTACAGCTATTGGGGTGAAACTTGCCACTGGCCACTGTCACCCCCTTCCCCCAGTTTCAGAACATTTCACTTTTTACAAACAGTATTTCAAAATCCCCAACAGCCACCTGCTTGGTTGTGTCTACAAGATAAAGAGGGCCTCCTCCTCCCACCCAAGTTTCAGAAAGAGCCACACGCCTGCTAATTCGGGGGAAATGCTAAAGTCTGGCAAAAATGCCTTTGAAAACGCCACAGCAGCCATTCCTTAGAACGCCTCCGATATATGACCCGCAACACACACCACAGAACTCCAACCTGGGGGTTTCCCTCCCAGCCCAGCCCAGATTTACTACCAGTCCTCTTTGCAGATTCCGTGGTGTATTGGAACTCCGCGGCTACTACAGCCAGTCTGCACACGGGGGCTGCGAGCAGACTTCTGGGGAATGTAGTTGAGGGCAGGGCCTTTTGCCTTCCCTGGCACAGGGGGCCTCCCTTCCCAAACTACATTTCCCAGAATTCTCAAGGTCTGCCTCCCAAGGGCGACAGGCAACCTTGCTCTCTGGAAAGAGGAACGGGGGCCTCTTTGGCTTCGCACCAACGGACTCTGGGAAACTTATGAGGTTTATTGTACTGTAACAAAAAAGTCACAGGTGAGGCTTTGATTCTCAACTTTTTTGCGTGGCCGCCCCTTGTGTTTCTTAATATTGCCTTGTATGTACAAACCTTACAAAATTATATGACCCACGAGGCAGAAACGACTACTTGGCACAGCCCTAATAGTCAGCCCTCCGTATCCACAAAGACCCATCCCTTGAAAAAATAGTTTTTAAAATCCCAGAGGCAAACCCTCATGTTGCCATTTTACATGTGGGACACGTTACCTCTGTATCCAATGAGGTATGAGCTCCTGCGGGTGTTATGATCTGCGGGAAGCCCTGGGCCCAGGCAGGAGTGAGCGCCAAGCGTCCACTGCAGAGCGATGTCTGCAAGGCATCCGTGCCATCTTGAGACATGCAACACGGAGGGAAGCCTTGAGCAAGCATCACACGAACTGTGTCAGGCCCAGGCGACTCACACATGATGAAGTTCCCTTGGGGAACCAAGTGGTCAGTTCCAATAGCGTGCCCACATCCCCTCGCTTTGGACACATCTCGGCCTTTGGGCTGGATGCTGGGCCAGAAGTTCTCAGCAGCAGTTGAAGCTACAACTTCCTAAGACTTGGAAACTTGGAGATTAGATCACAGAGTAGCATTTAGGGAACTTTTCTTGTGTGTGTCAGAAGCAACTTGAGAAACTGCAAGTCACTTTTGGTGTGAGAAAATTGCCCAGGGGACACCCGGATGATTGATGTTTTGCCACCCTGTGAGAGGTTTCTCTCATGTCCCCGCATGAGAAGCTAGGCATACAGGGAGCATACCCCCCCCGGTTACGTCAGCCCCACTGGCTGCCAGTCTGCTACCGAGCACAATTCAAAGTGCTGGCTGTAGCCTATAAAGCCCTAAATGGTTCTGGCCTAGCCTCCCTGTCCAAATGGATCTCTCCCTCTTGAACCATCTCGGAGCTTAAGATAATCTGGGGAGGCGCTGGGTCCCGCCGCCTTCACAGGTGCAACCGATGGGGATGAGAGACAGGGCCTTCTCAGTGGTGGCTCCTTGGCTGTGGCATCCCCTCCCTGGGATATTAGATCAGCCCCCTCCCTCTTGATCTTCTGTAAGGAAGTAAAACGTGGCTTTTTGATCAAGCCTTTGGAGATAGATAGATAGATAACTATGGATTTATGTGCAATGACTATTGGAAAGGCCCAGGCTCTGACTTTGGATCATGCGGTTAACAGCGAAGAATGTTTTAAGGTATTTTATAATTCTATTTAAATGTTTATCTTAATTGCACATTGCTTTTGAAGGCATCAGGTAGTTGCCCAAGGGTAAGCCGCCTTGAGTCCCCTCCGGGGTGGGGAAAGGCGGGGTAGAAATGCTGCAGGCAATATATATGTCTATATGTCTATATGTCTAGCTCGACAGGCGGGCGCTTACCCCGCTCCCTGGATTCGAACCGCCAACCTGTCCGTGGACTAGTCCTGCCGGCACAAGGGTTCAGCCCGCTGCGCTACCAGCGGCTCCTACATTAAGGAACTATCCTTCCAAATTGAGAGATGAAAACAAGCCTGGCTGAAACCTGTTTGTTCCCGATCCTTTTCCCTTCCTAGCGAGCAAAGGCCTGGGCGTTCTTGAGAGGCACGTTGCTTCCCAGGCACTCCGGAATGTTCTTTGCTACGAAAGGATTGCAGTTTGAATCGGGCAAGAGACGTTTAATGAGGCCACTTGCTTGGCCCAATTTCCAAATTGAACCTTCTGCATTAGAGCAATTGACCTTTGCCCCTTTCCATTTCCCACTTTGACACATGGCTCCGAGAACCATAAAGAAGAGTTCCTTTAATGCCTTCTGGTCCAAGCACACATTGTGCGCCAACGTGATGGTCTGTGCATTGTACCAAAATGCCAGGATGCCCGACAAAGGAGGCCTAGTGGGATAAAACTGAGGATTGCAAACACGGGTTTTCAAAAAAACCCTAAACTGGCCGGAAGAGAACTTGTCTAGTGTGGAGGGGAAGACCCCTCGAGTCCCCACGGTATGAATAAAGTTACCAATAATCGCAAGAGAAGGGTGCGGGGGTCGCGGCAGCGCAGTGTCACCGAGCCCGCCTCAGAGACAAGTCTGATCCTTGGCATCTCTGTTCATTTTCTTTATGAATTCCGGGCACGGCACAAACAACTATCACAACATTAGAAACCGCCTCAAGGGCCTCAGAACTAATTGCGCAGGAGTCACCGGATCTTCAACGAAGGAGGTTGGTGGCCCCTACCATAAGATAGTCTTGCTTTCATCTCGGTTACACTGGAAACGTTTAGCAAGCTCCCAAGACTTGAGAGAATTGTTTCATTGTCCGTCCCCAACCATTTCAGCAAACCAAATTGAAACACCCATTTCTGGCTGAACCTGTGCAAACTGGCCGACTGGGGCCGCAGTGAATAGACATGGGTAGCGTGACCAAGCAAAGCCCGCACTAATCTACTGATCTGAGAAGAAGAGCTCAAGGAAAAAGATAGCAAAATAGAGAGGGAACCACCGAGGGGCCCCTGCATTCAAGCTGATCTGACCTGCAGCAGGGAGTTCCGCAGTTCCTGGTTGTCCGATTGGGCCAGCATTGCTGGGAATGTGGCCACAGCAGCAGCTCCAACTGAAACCCTCCTTTGCTTTGCTTTCTTCCCCTTGCCCTAACATTGTAACAAATCCCTCAATAAAGTATCATCAAATTGTAACTTTTCCCTTTTCATGGTGATGCATTGCGTCCTTTACTGTTTCTAAGTCTTTCCAGCATGAACCTTTCCTCTCCCGAGGTGCAGATCGCTGTTGGCTCACCCCCATGTTCCTAGCATCCCGAGGAGGCAGGAACTGCGCTCCTCTGAACCGCGGATATGGAAACCCCTCGGGTCCCCGTATCCGCAGGTCAACGGATAGCTCCCAAACCGGTGCCATTCTCTTCCTGGACTAATTCTAAGACTAACTGCTATCTCGCTTTCTCACAATGGGCCCCTATGCCCCGGGAATTGTTGGAATTGATGAATAACCTTTTTACCCAAAGAGAAGGAAACTTCACGAGGATTGTCAGCTGATTGTCATCCATGGCTCTCCGCTGAAATGCCGATTCTGCCACCGTCTCAATGATGTCCAGGAGCCCATAACCCAGGAAGCCTGCTGCGGTCACCCCTCAGGATCCCTGGGAAGCAGGCAGGCCACACTGGCCCCATAGCAAGAAGGGATCTGTAGTTTTCCTCTCCCCAATGGACAGACCTCAGCTCCCCACGTCTGCAGCGATCCCAGTGCGGATCATATGGACTCAGCAAACCATCTCCCTTTAAACTTATGAACTTTCTTGAACTTTTATGGGACTTTTGCCTAATTTTGAAGAACTTTTAAAACTTTTTGGAATTTTTTTACTTCAAACCCCATGGACTCTCCCCATGGATTATGAATTTTCAAAGGACGCTGGTGGGTGGGAAGGGTTGGTATGATCTCCTTGTCTTCCTCAACATGAATGTATCCCCCATGAGTGGCCCCTGCACGCCTCCCCCTTGCCCATATCCCTGTTTGAAATATGAAATGCCACCTCTTCGTGAACCCAACATCCCAAGGCTTCAGGGAATCTCTCGTTTCCTGGGCCAGCAAATCCCTTCACAAAAGGACTCAACAGAAACTCCTGCATGGGCAATAACAATGGGCACGTCCCTTCAAACCTCGGAGTAAGCCCACGTGAAGGATATCTCCCCTGGCATGGCGTAATCAGTCATCACAAAGGGCGGCATCCCGCCTGCGGAGGATTTGGGTGTCACTGCAGCCTTCCCCATTGTCTCTATCCTCTCTGGCCGAGACCCACAATCAGATCTTATCACTAGATCCATACCCCGGACCCAAGGATTACTAGGGTCAGACTTTCAGGTCGGGCAAAGATGTGTATTTCATGCACCCAGGACAATAGAAGAAGCCAGATTGAGGACTTGAGAAGTTATCGCCGGCAATTATAAGCATTGAATCACTTACTCCATTCATCTTTTCCTCCCATGTCCTTGTTTCCCGGCCGGACCACCTCCCTGCTTCCCATTGGCTGAGAAGGCGAAGCGGCGCTGGCTTGCTGATTGGCTGAGGTGCACCCAAGCCGGCCGCACCTTCCCTCAGCTGATGACACCGGCCAATCAATGTGAAGCCGGCGAGGGGGTGGGAGCAGGAAATATGAATTTGACAGCTCCGTTTTGTCTATATAAACTGTATGTTTTGCCATGTGAGGGATGTCGGCTTTGGCAAAGGATGGCAGCCTGGCGTCCGCTCCAGCTGGAACGAAATACAAACAGCTTGGTGGCACTTCCTTCAACTTTGGAGAGATTTTTATTGGGAATTGCAGGGGGGAACCGATTTCTCGCCAGAGTTATCGGATCCTCTTTGGTGGGTCTGGCTTGGTCTCTGCCTTCTCGGCAGAAGCCCCCAAATTCTTGCTCGATATCAAACTTTCTGGATCTTTTGCAATCCCCTTAAACTGTCTAAGGCCGTTTGAAAGAACAAAACCACAAAACGCAACGGAACCCCTCCACGGGTGTGTTGCTGCGCCATGTGTGAAGGCAATCAGGCGCAGACCACAAGCCCAAGGGAGCCGTTTCCAAAGCATGTGACATTTTCATGAACGCAGAGCCAAGGAAAGCAGCAGCTGTACTCGGCAGCCCTTGAAGTGAGCATGGAGCTGCGCATGGGGAACAGGGAGCCCACTCTGGGAAACGGGGTCGTGTGCATCGACTCCAAAGGAAAACGCACCCGGTTTATTATCAAGAGTGGGTTTCCATTAAAAAATATTTGGGGGTTTATGGGGGGGGGCACAGGAAAACACATGTATACCAATGAAGAAGGTGTTGCAAAATGCATCTTCTGGGGGGGAAAGTTCTGGAAATCAGACACACTGAAGCAGATGTGCAGGCGAGCTGCTACAAAAGAGCCTTTGTGTGAACCCCAGAGGAACGGAGGAGGAGCCTATTCCTTTCTGAGAGAGAGAGAGAGAGAGAGAGAGAGAGAGAGAGAGAGAGTGCTTCGGAGCAGCCCAGACAGGACACTGCGCCATGTGTTTCTAAGTCTAGCCCTGGAGTCCCGCCTCTTCTTCCCTTCATCCGCTCTGACTCTACTCGGCATTTGTTTCAACATCTACCCTTTACGCTTTGTTGTATTTCTTCGCTTGTACGCCTTGAGATCCTCGTAGCCACCGGCCATGCTAGTCTGGTGTTTTGGATCCAACCCAATAAAAGAAATACTTCCGCTGTTGTTGTTCAAGGGAATAACAGTGTACGTCCTTTCAGGAACGCATTCTGCAAAGAGGAATTTGGCTGATCAAAGGGGACCCCCGCCCCCCCCGGCACAAAGTTTTTGCAGTTTAATAAACTTTTTTCATGTTTTTATGATAGAACCAATTAGGAAGTGACATTTATAACCCAGGAAGAACGACACTATCATCATCATCGAGGTTGGATGGCCATCGGTTGGGAGGGGGTGGTCTGATTTCAGTGGCTTCTACCATATATCATGCAGCTGTGGACAAGCCTACATCGGGATCACCAAGGAACATGAAGGCTCTGCAGACAGATCCAACCAGAGAAGTCGGCCATAGCAGAACACTTGACGAACCAACCGGGACACGGAGTATTATGTGAGAACACACAAATGCTGGACAACCGCTCTGGCAACCACCACGTCAGACGACACAGAGAAGCCATTGAAATCCACAAGAAGCAGGCGGACCATTTCAACAGAAGGAAGGAAACCATGAAAATGAACAAAACCTGGCTACCAGTATTTAAAAATCCCAGAACTAAGGCGGTAAATGAAGAACACCACTCAGAAAAGGGGGAACTCCAGAAAGCAAACCATCAAGGACCAGTTAAAACTTCCCAAACAAAGGATGCCTCCAGGCAACAATAGCCAGGCCACTTCTATTCAGACACCCTCACTGATGGACTCTGCAGCTTCATGGCTACTCGTGCTATTCAAGCTTGTTAATCGCAACATTCACACTTGCTTCAAACAGACAAAGGTTCTTCCTCACACCCTGTACATTATTCCACAGGCGTATATATACACACGCCACTTGCTGCCATTAGTCACAGATGCAGGTGAAATGTCAGGAGTGAATGCTGCTGGCCACACAGCCCGGAAAACCCACAGTAAGCCAGTGATTCCGGCTATGAAAGCCTTCAACAACACAAATGCATTACACTCCCCCCCCCTCCAAAAAAACCCCCCAACTAATACGAGCAACGTTCCAGCTTTGGCAGCAGGGGCGTCAAGGTGACTTTGTCTCCCAAATTGCAAGGAAATAATCCGTTTCCTTTCAGACAATTAGGATTCTTGGCAGGATTTTAAGACGGCTCCAGCTGGCGGCCCAGAAAGTTCTCACCGTTGGGGGCTCAGAGCAGCTTCGTACCCGGAAGGAATTACTGCTAGAAATGCTGCAGGCACTCCAAGGAGCCCAAATCCAGGGTACGCGCTGCGGCTTCGGCAAAGAAATCACAGATCCCAAGTCATTTGATGGAGTCAGAGCACTTTGACAAGGAAATAACTGGCATTGTTTACTAGTGAAAAGCACCACTGAGTTTGTGACAATATATGCGGTTATATGACTGTAAGCCAGCTCCAGCGTATGGCTATACATCTGATCACAAGGCTTTCTTGGCAGGATGGATTAGGGAGACATTGGCGGTTCCTGCCCCCTTAAGGGTGAGAGAAAGGCCAAAGGTCAACCAGTGAGCTTCCAGGAAAGGATCCAAAAGCTAGAAGAATTCAAATTGCTTCTTCAAACTGTCAATCAGAGGTGTAACATTTCTGAAAATTGTGAAGCCTTGGGTTGGGGCAGATAGTTTCCCAGGATAACACGGGGGAAAGGGGGATATCCAGGTCCTTTGCAAATTAAGCCTCACTTTGTTGCTTAATATTGTATACGTAATATATATATATATATTTATTTATTTATACATCAAACTTGTATACCGCCACTCCCCGAAGGCTCGGAGCGGTTTACAGCAGTTGAGGTTCAACAGAAAGAGGGAAGAGGGGAGGGGGGAGAGGGGAGGAAGAGTCCAGCGGCGAAACCGGTTACGGCCCAATTCCGCCATCAAAGGATGGCAGGCGGGGAGGCCCCAACAGAATCGCCGGTACTTGGGTACGGACAGGGGATGGCACCCGCAGGCAGCCAGATGGTCGCCTGCATTGGGTGTCCAGGGTCGTCCGTAAGCTGTCCGCACTAGCTGTCCTCTTAGCAAGGTTTACCGCTCGGGGCCCCCGCTGTCGGTAGCTGGGGCCCCAGAAGGTCCTGGATCGAAAGGTCCTCCCAGGGCTGGCCAATCCTGGTGCTGGGACGCCTCTTCTCCTTCTCTCCAGTGGGACCAGCGAGTCAGTGGGAGGTCTGAGCCTGGGGGCTCGACCCTTCGGCGGGGCGCTCTGAGCCTCCCACTCAGCTCGACGCTAATCCAATGACTGCGCACCAAATCGCCGCCGCCTCCTCTTGCGAGGGCCTTGCTGCTTCCGGGCGGCGTCCTCATTTGGATTGGGGTCCTCCAAAGGCGGGGCTTCCGGGTGGCATATAGTAGGAAGCACTGCAGTTGTGTTCGGCATAAAGGTGTTGTGTTTGGTAGATTACAGCTACAGTTAAATCGGAAAATATTTGCAAAGTCCATATATCTATATATATAAAGGAAGAGTAGTCATGGAAAGACCGTCCCAAACAGAGAAACCTTACAACGCAGAAACACCAAACTTGCCAACAGAAATAGGCCTCAGACAAGGTACGTTTGTAGCAAAGAAACTTCCCCCCCCCCAACCTAAAAGGCCCCCAAAACAACAAGTAAAATAAAAACTACATTTCCCAGCACCCTCCGGGGCTGCCAACGACTCTCCCAGCCTCTACATTCTGACAACATGATTGGCTGCCAATAAGGGCGGATTTGCATAACTCCTGTACTGGCCAGCCAACATGAACATTCCGACCCATAATAAACTGTCAGAGGAGGATAAGGCAAAGGGCTGAGGCACAAACACAAACACCCCATTCACTTCCCACAGAAAATTTACACCCCTACAAATCACAGACCACGCCCAAAATTGACAGTAAGGCTTCATTAATTTAATTTCCCTGACTAGGCCTCACTTAATGGAATGCTGTTTACGCTCTGAATTGACAGCAAGGCTTCATTAACTTGATTCTCCCGACTACGCCTCAGCTCACTGGACATTGTGTATGGCCTGAATTGAGAGCAAGGCTTCATTAACTTGCTGTTCCTGACTAGGCCTCAGCTCATGGGACATTGTGTATGGCCTGAATTTACAGTAACCTACCTTGGCACACAGAGCCCCTATGACCCACGCTACATTCTACTACAGTTTGGAGGAGGGTGGACCATGGATTATGGGACTTGAAGTACCTCCATGGATAATGGGATTTGTAGTACTTCAAACCCCATCATTTCCCACAGACCACTGTGTCCAAGAACCAAGACCGATAAAGACCAAACTTGGCACACAATGCACCCCATGACCCACACTCCATCCGACTGCAGATTAGAGGAGGACACACCATGGATAATGGGATTTCAAGTACCTCCACTCACTTCCAAAGTACCCCACTCACACACGCATCAAACTCTACATCAACACAGCAGACGGAAAGACAAAAAACATTGTATATCCACAAGCTATGCAGAACACCAGCAACACCACACAACAACAACTCCACAGGACTCCAACATCCCACCCACCAAAACAACCCACAACAACACAGCCATGACCCCAACAACACCATAACTAACAACAACTCCAACCCTTACATACTCAGACTTCCTCGCATCTCCAAAATAGGGCACAGGGTACAGCTAGTATGTATATAAATAGGTATATATATATATAATATATACACATACATATAGGCAGTCCCCAAGTTATATAGGCTCTGTAGGTTTGTTCTTAAGTTGAATTTGTGTGCAATTATCTTTGGATGGTATAGGGAAGAGTAAGCACTCCTTTCGCTCGCTGTGCCTATTTTCTGTGATAATTGGGTTTTGGAAAATTTGGCTTCTTGTGGAAACAAAGATTGGTCATAAAGCTTCATTGAAGACGCCTTTCTCCCCATGAGAATAATGACGACTCTTCCAGGAGCGCACTTCCCGTGTGCGAGGAAGGATCCCCTCGCTCCCTGTGGTCTCCGCCCCATTGCTCTCAACTAGGAGTCATTTGTAAGTTGGAGCTTTGTAATTTGGGGACAGCCTGTCTATATATATATTGCAAAGAACACACACACACACCCAACATATATGCATGTCCTTTGCATCCGAGTGTTGAGTTTTGCCTTCTTCAACTAGAGTGGCCTAATTCGAGAAGTTCTTTGCAACTTGGGATCTTGTAGCTTCATCAGTAGCCGTGTGTGTGTGTGCACGCGTGTGTGGCAAGTTCATCCAATGGGACAGCATGGCTATGTTCCCAACGCCGCTCTCAAGATGGCCACAACACCGGTCAAGGGCAAGGCAGGTGAGGAGACCAGGAAGGGCGTAAGCAAGCGGATGGGGTTCGGCCTGGCTGCCAAAGGGCCATCTGCCAGGAGGCGCTCCAGCCCAGCCGTGTCATGCGGTTCCACTTGTGGAGGTGGAAGACACAGAGCGTGCAGAACAGGAATCCCGGCCCACACGGCTGCAAACCACACAGAGGCTCATTTCTAAGCAGGTTCCCTGCCAGCCATTTGTTTCCACTTCCAACTTCAGAAATAGTTTCTGCACATTGAAAAAAAATCCCAAGTACACACCGCTAAGAAATGCGGCGTGTAGAAATAGGAACCGGCCGACCACTTTCGGTATTACAAGCTCACCGAGTAGAGGAAGACACTAAACAGGAAGCAAGAAAACAGGACGGCTCTGCTATTCTGCCTTATGAGGAAACGGTGCCGCCATGAAGACGGAGGGCGTTTCAGGCCTGGCCCCGAATACTTGGCCGCCTGATTCGATACTTGCTACTCCTCGTGCTTAAAATATTGTGTTATTAGTGTCGCAGAGACTGAGGACAATTGCATTTGTTGGGACCACTGTAAAGTATCTGCTATTTATTTTGGGTGTTTCACAAGAATCGTATCTTTGGATTATGATAGCTTTGTCCAGATTGCATGGTGAACCATATATATGTGCATTTATATGTGCATTTACAGTCAACAGCTGCTGGCTTTGCACATAACGAAACCATGTATGTGCGTACCTATGCCTTTGTTACACAACATCCCCACTTCATAGGCAACCATTGCTGACTTTGCACACAATGACAATCTCTCACTTCCAACAGCTTAGTCTCTCTTGTGGGAGTTCATTTAACTAACTAGAAGCAGATTAATGGCGCGTCTTCTCACGAAAGCCTTCCCTCTTGCTTTCTCTCTCTCTCTCTCTCCCAGTCGTCCACCCCATGGGCACATTGAATGCACCCTCTCCTTACTTGTTACTGTGTTTCCTCCAGTCTAAGACACACTTTTTCCCTATACGAACATTTCTCAAAATGGGGTGCACCTTGTGTATTTTTATTGGCGCTGAAATTAGGATGCGCCTCGCAATCGAAGGACTGTCCCAGGAAGGCCGTTCCCAAGACAAGCGAGACGTAAAAGCAACGGCGCTGAGCTTTCCTCGAACATGTTCTCTTCAAAGCACAGCTGCTCCTTTCCTTTTACCATCTCTGAGCAAAGCAAAGGCTGCCGTCTTGAGACAGAGTTGACTGAACCAGACACAGTTGCGAGGGACATTATAGGTCAATACGGAGATTACATATCTGTGGCCGGCTTCACCACCAACTGTCCACATGATGCTCCTGGCCAATTTCTTTCCTGAAGACTCTCACTTGGCTGTTGCACAAGCCAACTGCCCAGTTAATGCTCTTTCACAAAAAAGGAGGCACAATCCCATCCATTGCTCTGACTCCTTTTCCCATTCTCAGTGCTTGGAACAACAATAGCTTGAAGGAATGTAATTTGCAAGAGGGAATTGGGTGTGCGGAGGGGGGGGGGGGCTCTTTCTAAGGAAGAAGGTTTCCTGCTCCTCCCGGAAAGCAGCGTTGATGGTCATTCTCTGAAGACATTTCGAGATAAAAGGGGTTGGTGGCAGTGGACGCAACCCTGTGAGGCAGGCAAAGTGGAGGGGCTTCACCTATTATTATTATTATTATTATTATTGCCATGATCATTATCGTGCGAGCTCTGACAAGCCCACCTCCCCTAGTTCAGGGCCCTACAACGTTGACTGTCACAGCAGAAGAATTCCAGAAGTTCTTTATTGATGAGATCATTACGCTTCGGCAGGAGCAACCCCCGGCAGCTGACACTCTGAGTCAGAGACCCCATGCCCGTCGGAGGGACCTATATTAGACCAGTTCACTCTCCTTGGCACAGAAGCCGTCACAAAAATCTTAGCCGCGGCAAAGCCCACTCCCTGCTCACTGGATCCCTGCCCCACTTGGCTGATCACATACTGTCTGGATGGATTACAAGACCCCCTAAGGAAAATCATCAACAGCTCGCTCAAGCTTGGGGTCTTTCCAGGGAGCTTAAAAGAAGCTTTAGTTCATCCTTTACCGAAGAAACCACGTTTGGATCCTGCGATTTTGTCCAACTACTGCCCTGTTTCTAATCTTCCGTTTTCTGGGCAAGGTGATCGAGTGAGCGAGCAGCGCTATGTCAACTACAGCCATTTCTGGACGAGACCGCTGGCCTGGATCCTTACCAGCCTGGCTTTCGCCCGGGCCGCGGGACAGAAACGGCTATCACTGATGTACCTCGTTGCCAGATGGATAAAGGAGGTACGGCACTCTTGATACTCCTCGATCTGACGGCAGCCTTCGACACTGCCAATCATGACCTGCTGATCCATCGTCTCGCCATGGCTGGAATTCATGGCCGAGCACTCAGTTGGTTCGCCACATTCCTCCGAGGCCGGTCTCAACGTGTTGAGTACCTGGCTCGAACCTCCGACAGATCCGCTCTATCATGCGGGGTGCCTCAGGGAGCAATTATTTCTCCCCTCCTCTTTAACATCTATGTGAGGCCTCTTGCCAGTCTCGTGCGGAGTTTTGGCCTGGAGTGCCACCAATATGCAGGCGACACCCAGCTGCTTCTGCGGTTGGAGCCTGGAGTCACCGCAATACCGGACAATTTCACCCTGTGCCTTGAGGCTGTGTCGAGATGGCTGCGAGCCAGTAGATTGAAGGTAGATTGAAGGTGTCTCGCCTGGGTTGGCGCTCCCTTGGCCCAACTTTGACGGTGCCCCCCTGCATCCATCTTCTACTGTCAAGAGCCAGGGTGTCGTTCTGGACTCACAGCTGTCCAGGGAAGCCCAGATCGCTGCTGTTAGTAAGCAGGCCTTTTTCCACCTTCGACAGGCGAGACAACAACCGGCACTTTACCTCTCTGAGGAAGCCTTGACTACAGTCACCCATGCGACAGTTACATCTAGGCTGGATTATTGTAACGCCTTGTATGCCGGTCTTCCCCTGTCGACTACTCGGAGGATCCTCATTATTCAGAATGCGGCAGCCAGGCTAGTCGCAAAGACACCTCTGAGGTGCCACATAACTCCAACTCTACTACACCTGCACTGGCTTCCAACAGAATCCCGAGCCCTGTATAAGCTGTTGGCTCTGACCTTCAAGGCACTTTATGGCCAGGGGCCGGCACACCCCAGAGACCGCCTCTCCCCTCTCCACCGCCAGTGGTCGCCACGACTCCTCCAACTAGACTTCCTGCATGTCCCGGGCCCCAGGGAAGTACGCCTCGAGTCCACGAGACGTAGGGCCTTCTCCGTCTCTGCCCCTGCCCTGTGGAACTCTCTGCCTCCCCACACGAGGGCCATGCGTGTCCTGCGACCCTTTGCTCAGGCGCTTAAGACTTGGCTTTTTAGCAGAGCTTTTAGTGTTTAATACAGTCTGCATGGTGACTGCTGTACGTTCTTATGCAACGTTTTATGTAAATTGCCTGGCGCGTTTAATGGAGGGCGATTAATAAGTGAGAAATTGAATTGAATTATTATTATTATTATTTCAAAGGCTGGGTGGGCATCTGTTGGGGTGCTTTGCCTGTGCTTTTCCTGCCTGGCAGAATCAAAGGAGTTGGGCCGGACGGGCCCTGCCCGGGGGGGGGGGGGGGTCTTTACGTTTATGGTGGTTAAAAAAATCAGGGGATGTATCCTCAAAATAGAAATGATGCCTAGTCAGGTATCCTCAAAATCTCTCTCTTGCAGGTTTGTTTTTTAAAAAAAAAAGTTTGTAAAACCTTTGAATGAGACTTTGGGGGGGGGGGGGTAATAGTGGTCAATGTGTTCTCCCATTGCAGGAGGTTTCATCCCGGAAGCTTTAACAACGAGGGAGAAAGGAGCCTCAGAAGCCCCCTCCCCCTTCCACCATTACTTAATGAAATAATAACAGCAACACTGTATTGTAACTGTATTATAGTTACAATACAGACCCCTAATTATGTTTTATAAACACTTTAGAAATGATTTGCTTCCCCCCCCGGCCCCATACTTAGTAATGAGTATTGAAACATTTTCCTCATTGATCGCACAGGCCTACTGTTGATGCTTTCCTTGGCCGGCATCGTGGGCCTCTCGGCAAACCCGGCACCACTGGTGAAGATTCATTGATGCGTTTGTGCTCCCTCCCACGGCGACACCCATGGTGCCGGTTATTAGGCCTGACACATAAGACTCTTGTTTTCACCTTCCTATCCAATTCCCGTCTGTGGGTTCTCATATACAGATTATTCTGCGGCCAGAGCACACGACGCACCAAGATGCCCGCTGGAGGAGGAACGTCCGGCTTCTCCTTCAGTTCTCCTCCGGGCGCTTCCTTCGCACTAAAGAGCTTACAGCCACCCAGAGCTGATTGAGCTCCAACGAACCCTTAGCTGAACTGAGTAATTTGCTGTTAGCCCAGCAAAGCAATGCCAACAGGATGGGATGTAGGCACTTACATCATCATCCCAGCGCTTTTGACAGCGCAGGTGAGCATCTCCTAGGTTCAGATTTAACCATAACTTTCCAAATTCAAAACTGTGAAATCAGAATGGAGGTTTCCTGGAAGCCCCCCAGTCGTTCTCCTCTACGAAGAATACTTATTTTCAGCCCACATGTTTTGGAGTAAAACTGCACACAAAACAAGGTGCAGGCCATCCCTGGGTTATGAACAATAAATAATAATAATAAACTTTATTTATCCCCCGCCACCATCTCTCTCCCCAAGGGGACTCGGGGCGGCTTATGTGAGGCCAAGCCCAAAGACACATAATAAACAACACAACAGCCAATAATAAAACAATACAATCAATATAACTTACACATAAGCAATATTAGACAATTTAAAAACATTATGGCCGGGCCAAATGTGAAACATCAAAATTTTAAAATAAATAAACACTGGATGCGAACAGAGATCGGTTCTGTGGGTTTACTCTTAAGTCGAATTTGATTGTAAGTTGGAACTGCTACATTTTAATTGTAACTACAGCCATATATATGTGTGTGTGTGTGCACACGCACACACTTGGATAATAGTAATAGTAATAATAATAATAATAATAGAATCCTTAAATGCCTATTTTTTTCCCCCATCCTTAACTAGGAGTTGTTTATATGTTGGATGTTTGTAACTTGGGAACCTTGGGCTGTGTGTGTGTGTGTGTGTGCACATACACACACACACACACACAATAGTAATATAATACTACCGTATTTTCTGGCATACAAGGTGTCTGAGGGTATAAGATGACACCCCCCCCCCAAACTTTTAATGATAAAATACAGAGTTAGGGATACACTCGGCGTTTAAAACGACCCCTCTTCCAAAACTATGCCTCCGCGGCCTCCGCAGCTCTCCTCCACCCTCATCGCTTACCTCCTCCGAAGGCCACTGGGCTTGCCTACTCCCAAGGAAGCGCCTCTGGATACCGACTCCCAGCAGTGCTGGGCGGCACATGCCTTGGATGTGCTCCCAGAGACATTCTGGGAGCCAACGGAGCCAGGGAACTGCTGCTCCCAGAATGCCTTTGGGAGGACATTCAAGGCACACCACCGCCCAGCGCTGCTGAGAGTCGGCGTCCAGAGGCGCTTCCTTGGGACTAGGCAAGCCCAGTGGCCTTCGGAGGAGGTAAGCGGTGAGGGCGGAGGAGGTCCTTGAACGGAGAGCGGTGGGGGCTGCAGGGAAAGCCCAGGGGGCCATCACCCCCAGCCGGTCTCCTCCTCATGCCCTCCCCCTCTCCTCCTCCCTCCCTCCTCTGGCCGCGCCACTAAGGGAGATTTTAATTTTTTTCTTTTACTTATTATTTTAATTTATACCCAGCGTACTAGATGACCCCCGACTTTTCATAAGATGTTCCAGGCTTAAAAAGTCGTCTAGTATGCCGGAAAATATGGTAATAATAAAAGTGCTCCATGCAGTCATGCCAGGGGACACATGGCCTTGGAGGCATCTATGGACAACACCGGCTCTTCGGCTTAAAAATTGAGATGAAGACCAGAGTCCCAGAGCCGAACCTGAGTAGACTTAATGTCAGGAGAAACATTTACCTTTTCCTTAATAATAATATAATAATAATTTTGTAATAGCAATAATATATAAGATTCTTCTCACTTCCTGTTACAACTCGGGGACCCATATATAAAACAGTAATATAATAATACTAATAATATAATCATAACATTGTAACACTAATTATAATAGACAGGATTCCGCTCACTCCCTGTTGTAACCCGGGGACCTTGGCCGCGCACTGCTTTCCAGGCGGCTACACCTCTCACTTCCGAATGTTTCTCCCAGAAGGATAGCAGCGGTTCGCCTGCAGACTGGCGTACGTACCTCATAAGACCAGACGCACTGGACCCCTGCGAAGCGCCGCACGCACCTCCCGATCTCCACGTCTTCATGGGTGGTGTACATCTCGCGAAGGCACTCCCCGATGTGGGGGGCTGTGCGCCGCAGCACCTCGCGGCTCATGATCACGCCGGGGCCCCCCATGCAGAAGTCCTCCCCCGGCTCCAGGGCCAGCTTCCCCATCTCCTCTGTGGTGCCCAGCCCCGTTTGGCCCAGGAAGAGGGGCTCGCTGCTGTTCAGGCTGCGGAGGAAGTTCTCCAGCTTGTCTCCTTTGATGTAAACATCGTCGTCTGCGCGCATGAACCACTCGTACTTGTCCAGGTAGTGGTCGTGCATGTACTTGAGCATCATGAATGACTTCTTCTGGGGTGGGTAGGAGTCATCGACACCAGGCAGGGGCACAATGGGGATGGGAAGGGAGGTGTCCGAGCCCTCGCTGGAGAAGAACTGGACCTTACCAGGGATGGTGCTGGACCATGTCCTGCAAAGCAAAGACCAAGCGCAATTAGGAAAGCCCTCTGATTACCCATTAATGAAGACTACTCCAGGGGGGGGGGGGTTGGGTAAAGATCAGGAAGTGACCCATAAGAAAAAGGGTCCTTAGCACGTGAATGCTGAACGTACTCAAGACACCCTTGGCAATGTGGCCATTCAGGCACTTTAGGTGTGAAGGAGCATTGTTAGGTACACATCTAATGAGGCTGCCAAAGGAATTTGAAAAGGCTGGGGAGAAACAGTCCCCCCTTTGCTGCAGTTGTCCTCCCCGTTACGCCCCGTTTCTCCAAAATACCATTTATTTTACATTCGAGCCTGTTGTCAATTTAACTGACACCCAATTAGATGTGATGGTTTACTGCCAGCCCCTGAAAGCCCTTCGGTTCCACCTCCTGGATCCCTCCAGACAGAGGCACCTGCGGCCTGTCTCTCTCTCTCTCTCTGCGACTCCTTGGCCCTCCAGCTTCGCAGGCTAAGCCCGTGTGGGTCTGGTTATCTCCAAGTCGTTCAGAGGACCCATTTCCTCCACCCGAGTTGAACACTAGTGTCTCCACGGAGGTCCCACAGATCCCTCAAGAAAGGTTTTCTAAGGCAAGCTTTACAAAAGAGCCGTCGAGCCACCCAAAAGCACGCCCACAGGAGGAAAATTGCCAGCCACCCAAACGGCCTCTCGATTTCAGTCCAAACCAGTGTGACTCAAGCTCTGGAGGTGCTTTTCCTGCGTGGCAGAAGGGTGTCGGGCTAGCTTTTGTGAGCCACCACGAGCCCCTTTGGGAAGGTGGTGGCGGGGTATAAATAAGGTTTATTATTATTATTATTATTCTGAGATGGCCCATGTGGTCTCTTCCAGCTCTGTTATTCTACGATGCTGCTGGCGCATGGCAAGTCTCAAAGGCAGGAAGAATGGATTTTAGGCAAAAAGAAACCGATAAGGCCCTGGCCCTTGGGACGTGATGAAAAGAGCCCAGGGTTAAAATCCATTTTGGAAGACCAGAATGTGGCATCCTTGGTCCATTTCGGGGGGAAATTCTCTCCTTCCCATACACTGACACACTTTATTTTGGACTTTTCTTTCCGTGTCATTGACTTTTAAATCCAGACGGAGAGGGCAACTGTTCACAGCAAGCATCTCGCAAACAGGAGAAGAAGGAGGAGGAAGAAACCGCTTCTTTCATTCTTAGGAAATTATTTTCAGGGCCGGGCTCCCTCCCTTCTCTCCTCCCCAAATCCAGCAAAAAAAAAAACCAAAGCAAAATGCCCACAAAAAAAGCCAGAAAGAGATAAACAAACATTCACTCTGGGTCAAATCCTAATTCTCGTAGTATCGAAAGGCACTTCAGCACAAGAAGCCCCAACGCAAGGGAGAAGGGCTCAGAGCTGGTCAGTGCCCAGGGTGGCTTTTAATCTGTTCCTTCGAGCAGCTTTCACTGCCACCGTACAAGGAGCGCCGCTTCCCCCGCCGAGACGGATTCATCTGGCAAAGTGGCCAGATTAGGTTCTCTCCAGCCATGCCCGTTAATGACCTCCCTCGACAAAAGCCAATTAATTATCAGGACAGCTTCCCTGCACCATGAAAGACGAACTGCAAGGAGCAACCGTAGGAGAGGCCGCCGGGCAGCCAGGCCGCTCCAAGGCACACATGCAATAGAATTGGCATCCTGTTTTCAAAAATGCAACCTAAATCCCACATATTAGGGGGAAAAATGGGGGGGGGGGACGACAAAAGCTGGTTTCCCCTCCCCATTACTTCCCCAGCACTCCTGATAACTAAGTGAATAAATAAACACTATCTCCCACTTTTTATATATACAGCCCATCCCTGAGTTGCCACATCTGATTTAATTTATGTATTTATTTTGGGATTTATTAATCGCCCACCCCAGATGGCTCTGGGCGAGTTACAGTAAAACACACAGTTAAATACCTAAAACATCTAAAAGCATCTAAGAACAATTAACATCTAGAAACATCTAAAACCCCTTCTAGTAAAGAACCACCTCTAGTAAAGAACCACCTGTAGTAAAGAACCACGTCTAGTAAAGAACAATGGGGCTGAGACAGCAGGAAGTGAAAGGAATCTTATGTTATATATTATTAGCATTATTATAAATACATTATATTATAATATTAATATATTATTTGATTATATTTTATAATATTATTTCATTATATATTATTAGTATTATTAAATTATCCCCCCCCTCTCTATATATATACACACAAACACACACACACAGCTGAATTCTTCCTTCCTTCCATCCTGAAGCAAACGCAAATATCAAGTTATTATATTATACTCTTTCCAACTTAATTTTCATTTCTGTCAAATACAGAGAAATATTCTTAATATTCTCATGAGTAATATTAATATAAATAATTCAACTCTTCCGAGTACGTTTTTGAATCAAAGGCCGTTGCTTTGCAGGCGCTTTCCTTCCAGGGACCGGTTACTACTACGCTGCTGATCCCGGTGGGGCAGTGGAGACGGGAGTTTTATATGTTTTTGTGGATTTAATCTGAATTGTCTTTAATAGTAATGATGTTTTTTTTAATGCTGCTTAAATATTTGTATATCTAAATTTTATGTTGGTGTTTTTTATGTTAAGTTAATTTATGTTTCCTGTGAGAGAGATAAAACAGGGTACAAAGGTATTAAATAATAATACTATTCATGTTCTGCACCCAACGAGGGTCCAACAAGCACCGGAAGGGTCCAACAAGCTCCCCACGCCAGAGCAGAAAGCACCGAGCTGGGTCAACTCATGATTCGAGGCAAGGAAGCTTCTTTGGGGCAAAACACATCACAGAAGCAAAGGAAGCAGCTTTGCACCTGTAGCAATGATTTGCCCACAGAGTAAATGCCCCACAGCTTCCTTTGGGGAAAACCTCATCCTGACCCAGATGTGCTGAGCCCCCCTCTTTGCTCCGCTCCACTGCACTGTCAGCACTTTTTAAAGTCATACGAACCTTGTTGCGTTTTGCCTGGTTGCGGGTTAAAGTGTGGATTTTCCGCCGTGTTCCTTGGAACAGATGGTTAATTGCACCAGGATTCGTTAGAGCGGCCTATGGGTTACTTTACTCTTCCGAATATGGAAGTGAGATAGAAATCTCAAGGCAGACTCGGCCATACAGAAAACATGGCCTGCCCGTTCTAACTACAGACCAACACACAGTTTGCCGCTGTCTGTGTGAATGTAAACTTCCAGTTATGGCTTGAATTAGATTGCTTGTGGAATCATGGAATTGGAAGAAGGCCGTCCAGCCCAACCCCCTTTGGCTATGCAGAGAAAGCACAGCAAAAGCACCGCCAACAGATGGCCATCCAGGCTCTATTCAAAAGCTTCAGAGAAGGAGCTTCCTCCCACCTGCCGCCAAGGGAAGGAGAAGAGCTCAGAAGGCAAGGCATGCCAGGCAGAAGGTGCACAACGACCATGGCAAGCAACGCTCACTGCCCGGAGTCCCTTTGGGGAGACGGGACAGCATATAAATACAGTTGCATTCATTACATATAGTGGGCCTGGAGTGGGCCTTTGGGAGCCCACAATCCGAAGCCCAGCTCCGCCACGGAAACCTGGAAGGCGACTCTGGGCAAGTCGCACTCTCTCAGGCCCAAAGAGAAGGGCCATTGCAAACCCTTGCAAGAAAACCCCACGGCAGGTTAGATTTAGGGTCGCCATAATTCGGAAGCAACAACTGCACGAACAAAGAGGAGAAAGAGTTGCAGCAGCAAAACACAAGCTTCCTCTAAAATAAATCATATGGGCGTCGGTTGCACGTCTGTGGAGGAGGGAAAGGGAAATAGAATCAAAAACATCAGCAATAAACACAATAAAATATAAACATATACATAAAAAACAATATACAACTAGATGTCTAAAACCACCCGGACGGGGGGGACGGACGGACGGACTTGAAGGCAAACAGCAAATGGGAAAAGCAAGCTGTGATTGGCCATCAGATTCACTCTCTGATTAACAGTCACCTCGTGGTTTGTTTTGCAGTGGAAACACGGCCCCCGAGGCTGGGCCCAAAGGACCCCCCCCCCCCCACCATCGGCTGAAAGGGCTCCGCAAGAGCTCAATCTACCTTACACAACCGGTTTCAAAGTGGAGATAATGGATTCTAGTGTTTACGTATATTTATGGTTTATTTTATGTTCCGGCATTGAATGTTATCAGGTAGACGAGTCTGGCTTATCCAACCTTCACTCATCCAACGTTCTGTCTTATCCAACACAGTCTGCCTCCCACAGCTTCTTCAATACATTGAGAGGATTTGTTGCTAAATTCGCAAACACAGCCATTCCTACACAAGGTGGCCGTGTGTTGGCCTGCCTTTTCTGCTTCTTTGTTGTAAAACATGATGTTTTGGTGCTTAATTTGTGAAATCATAACATAATTTGACGTTTAATAGGCTTTTCCCGAGTCCCTCTTATCCAACGCTCTGCCAGCCTGTTGTTGATGTTGGATCAGCGAGACTCGGCTGTATGTTGGGTTTTGCCTTGAGCCACCCCCACCCCCACCCCCCCCATCGGGGAGAGGAGGACGGAATAAATGCAAGCAAGTAAAATAGATCTTGCCTGTTGCCAGCCGTGATAGGGAGTCAAGACCGTGCGCCACAGTCGAGTGAGTGGTGGATACAACATAACGCAGGTTGATACTTCTGTGTGCAACACTGTCCACACACTGCCAATGGATTCAGTCACAAAGAAGAAGAAGAAGAAGAGAGAGGAAAGAGCAGCAGGCCGCTCTGGGTTTGCAGGAAGGCCTCCGCAAGCCAAGCAGCGCCTTCCTCAGAAACGCCACTTCCTCTATTTATCTTGAAAGATTGGGGAGGGGGGGAAGGAGTCCCCAAAAGCTCCTCCTCCCCCTCCTCCATTCACAAGCAGGAGCCCAGATGAGCCGGTTTCCGTTACTACAGGCTTCTTTGTGGCAGAAGTCTTGCGAAAAGTTGCCATTCAGTCCGTGGGCAGGAAGGAGCTGCTTCAAGTCTCACACGGAGGCTGGGGGGGGGGGGGCACAGAGAATGGGCGCCCTAAAGAACAATTGGGCAGGCAAAGGGCACTTTTCAGGCTGAGGCCCACCCGCTGGCTTGGGCTCCAATGTCTGGGGAAGGGCATTCCGGCTGAACAGAGAGGGGTCCAGCCTGTGCCCCAAATGGGCTTGTGGCCAAAGGGCTATTCGCCTATCATAGCCGCTCTCCCCAAGGGGCCACGTTCACCCCACAGCCTTCATATGGCCAAGGCACAGCAGAGCCCAAGCAAGGAGGCCTCAGGCTGGAGTTGTGCTGCAAGGAAGGCTGGCCACTCTCCTGCAGCTGTGTGCATGGACGGGCTTTGTTTTCATCCCTCCCTCCCCCCCCCCCTCCCGGCAGAGGGACTCAGAGCAGCCAGCACTTGGGGGCCCAGCAGGAAAGAGTCTCCATTCCCATCACCCCCTTTCTTCCATCCCAGGGAGCGGCGGGCTGAGCTGTGGCCCCTCCTGGCCTGTCCCCAAGGGAGCCCGGGCCCTCCCTCCCTCCCTCCCTCCCTCGGAGTGGGAGGGATGGGGCACATCCAACGCACCCAAGCCCCCCACGGGCCTCTGCCAGAGGAGCCCAAATCCAGTCCACGGGAGGGAGGGAGGGAGGGCTGGAAGGAGGCTCCCCTCCCCAATGGGACCGGCAGGCCAAGGCCGCAGTGCTGAGGGTGGGTTTCGGACATCGAAAGGGAGGAGGCCCACTCCCCCCCCCCCCAAGAAAAAGAGACCACCACCCCCTTCTTGCCGTGGGCGGGGTTTTGCGCAAGGAAGGAAGGAAAAAGAAGGAAAAAAAAAAGAAAGGAAGGATAGAAGAAGGAAGGAAGGAAGGAAATGAGGAAGGAAGGAAGGAAAAATGGAAATAAGAAAGGAAGGAAGAATGGAAGGAAGAAAAGACAGAAGGAAGGAAGGGAAAAAAGGAAGGAAGGAAGGAAGAGGGAGAAGGAAGGAAAGAAGGCAGGAAGGAAGAGGAAGGAAGGAAGGAAGGAAGGAAGAATGGAAGAAAGGAAGGAAGGAAGGAAGGAAGGCAGGCAGGCCGGCCACGGGCGAGGAGAGCAAAGGTCGCGGCCGCGCAGGGAGTGTGGCAGCCGCGGGTGACCAGGTGCCGCCTGTGGCTCGCTGGCCGGTGAAGGCCCCCCCCCCCAAGAGGCAGCTTCCACGGGGCCGTCCCAAAGCAGCCCCCGAGGGAAGGAAGGAAGGAAGGAAGGCAGGCCCTGGCTGGCCGGCAAGTTGTCCCAGCAAGGGGGGAAGGCGGGGGGAGGGCACCCATGTTTCGACCTGTGGGTCCAATTGTTCTGCTGCATTTATGATTGCGGGCACGGAACGCAGGTCTGGGAGGGGGGGGCTCCAGGAAGGGCTCCCCTTCCCCTTCCCTCCCCCTGCAGGGACGCGGGGTCACGACACCCCTCGCCAGGGCCAAGGAGGTGGGGAGGGGCCTTTCCTGCAGGAAAGCGGCGGCGGCGGCAGGAGCCGGGCCCGCGGGGTCTCTTGCCCTCGAGGACGAACCTGGAAGCAGGAGAGGGCCAGGGCCCCCCCCCCCCCCCCCGGGCCCTGGGCCTCCAAGGCCCCTTCTCCCCCTCCTCTGAGGGACCGGGAGAGGCAGGCAAAGGGCCCCTCCTGCCCACGTCGCCCCTCAAGGGGGGAGGGGAGTTCGGACCGAAGGCCACGCTCCGCAGCCTCGAGGGGGGGGTCCCTGCTAACAAAGGAAGGAGGGAGGGGGCTGGAGGGAGGGGGCGCCCCTTGGTCTCACCTGGAGGCGGCCAGGGCTCGGCTGCGCAGGTACTTCTGTGCGGTCATGACCCCGACGAAGAGGAATCCAGTTCCGGGGCGGGCGGGGGCGGGGCGGCCCGGGGGCGGGGGGGGGCGAGGCCCCGGCGCCCCCGCCGTGTGCGTGGAGGCGCGCGTGGGGCCCGAGGCGGGGGTCGGGTCGCGGCGGGAGGAGTCGCGAGGCCAGGAGGAAGCCCAGCACCAGCCCCGCCAGCAGCGCCAGCAGCCAGGAGCGCCGGCCCCGCGCAGCCATGCCCAGGCCCAGGCCGGCCGGCCAGCCCGTCCCTCCTTCCCGGCCGAGCGGGCGGGCCAGCGAGCGAGCCAGGCGGCGGCGGCGGCGGCTGCTGCTTTGTGCCCCCAACAGGCCCCGCCCCTCCTCCTCCCCCTCCCTCCCTGCCTCCCTCCGCGCCCCCTCGCCCAGCGCCGCCGCTACCCGGCCCGACCAGGAGGAGGAGGAGGAGGAAGGCGGAGAGGCGGTGGCGGCAGCAGCAGCAGCAGCAGCCCGGGCCTCGGCGCAGGGGACGGGGGGAGGAGGCGGCGGCGGCGGCGGCGTTGGCGGCCATGGGGCCCGCTCCGGCTCCCTCCTCCGCGCTTTGTTCCGCCGCCCAAGGGAGGGAGGGAGGGAGGGAGGGATGCTCAGGGGCGGAGCCACCAGGGGATGGGCGGGGACACGCCAGGGCACGCCCCCTCCCCAATATGAGGTGGTGGGGAAGGCATCTTGGGCCGAGCTTAGGGAGGAGGAAAGAGGGATGCTCAGGGGCGGAGCCACCAGGGGATGGGCGGGGACACGCCAGGGCACGCCCCCTCCCCGAATATGAGGTGGTGGGGAAGGCATCTTGGGCCGAGCTTAGGGAGGAGGAAAGAGAGATGCTCAGGGGCGGAGCCACCAGGGGATGGGCGGGGACACGCCAGGGCACGCCCCCTCCCCAATATGAGGTGGGAGGAAAGGCATCTTGGGCCGAGCTTAGGGAGGAGGAAAGAGGCAGGGGCGGAGCCACCAGGGGATGGGCGGGGACACGCCAGGGCACGCCCTCCCCAATATGAGGTGGTGGGGAAGGCATCTTGGGCCGAGCTTAGGGAGGAGGAAAGAGAGATGCTCAGGGGCGGAGCCACCAGGGGATGGGCGGGGACACGCCAGGGCACGCCCCCTCCCCAATATGAGGTGGGAGGAAAGGCATCTTGGGCCGAGCTTAGGGAGGAGGAAAGAGGGATGCTCAGGGGCGGAGCCACCAGGGAGTGGGCGGGGACACGCCAGGGCACGCCCCCTCCCCGAATATGAGGTGTGGGGGGACGCATCATGGGCCGAGCTTAGGGAGGAGGAAAGAGAGATGCTCAGGGGCGGAGCCACCAGGGGATAGGCGGGGACACGCCAGGGCACGCCCCTCCCCAATATGAGGTGGGGGGACGCATCTTGGGCCGAGCTTAGGGAGGAGGAAAGAGGGATGCTCAGGGGCGGAGCCACCAGGGGATGGGCGGGGACACGCCAGGGCACGCCCCCTCCCCAATATGAGGTGTGGGGGGACGCATCTTGGGCCGAGCTTAGGGAGGAGGAAAGAGAGATGCTCAGGGGCGGAGCCACCAGGGGATGGGCGGGGACACGCCAGGGCACGCCCCCTCCCCAATATGAGGTGGTGGGGAAGGCATCTTGGGCCGAGCTTAGGGAGGAGGAAAGAGGGATGCTCAGGGGCGGAGCCACCAGGGAGTGGGCGGGGACACGCCAGGGCACGCCCCCTCCCCAATATGAGGTGGGGGGAAGGCATCCTAGGCCGAACTTAGGGAGGAGGAAAGAGGGATGCTCAGGGGCGGAGCCACCAGGGAGTGGGCGGGGACACGCCAGGGCACGCCCCCTCCCCGAATATGAGGGGGGGGGGAAGGCATCCTAGGCCGAACTTAGGGAGGAGGAAAGAGGGATGCTCAGGGCGGAGCCACCAGGGAGTGGGCGGGGACACGCCAGGGCACGCCCCCTCCCCAATATGAGGTGGGGGGAAGGCATCCTAGGCCGAAGGGAGGGGCAAAGAGGGATGCTCAGGGGCGGAGCCACCAGGGGATGGGCGGGGAAACGACAAGGCACGCCCCCCTCGGCCCCGCCCCCGGGGTGTGAGACGGGGAAGCCAGCCCAAGCGTTGACCCGGGCCCAGGGCCCCTTCCTTCCAGGCGGCCAGATGCTCCTCGAGGCGGGATCTCCCGCCTGGCCTCCGCTGAGGCTGAGGGGCAAATCCTGGCCCGGGTCCTCGCCGGCCAACCGCCTCCTGCTCCCTGCCTCAGGACAGGGACCCCTCCCCCCACCCCCCAGAATCCCGGGGCCGTAGGCGCACAGAAGAAGGCGGCAGCCGGCGGGAGCTCCCTCCTGGGCCTCCTCCTCGCCAAGGCCTTGGGCACGCGCCGCTCCCTGGGCCGCCTTCCTCCCAAACCCCGACCGGGGGCCCTGCCTGGCACGTTTGCGCACCCCCCCCTGCCTGCCTGCCTGCCTGCCTGCCTGCCTGCGGCTCCTCCAGGGTGGCTTGAGGGCAAGAGGCGTGGACGGCCACGGCTCCCCAAGCGGAATCCCATGGAAGGCGGGAGCGGGGGTGTCAAACGGGGAGGGTGCCATGTCGCCCCAGCCTGACCTCCCCTCTTCACCGCCATGATTGTAGGCCTCCTCCATCTTGTGAATGGGGAGCTTCCCACCGGAGTGGAAACCGCCTCTGGGACAGATGGCAAGCGGCTCAACCTCCGCAGACGGGAAGCCAAGGCCAAGGCCTCAACCACAGCCTCCGGGATAGAACTCCAGTATGCGGATGATAACGTGGCCGGTGCGCACTCAGAAGCCGCCCTCAACACCCTTGCAGAACCGCACAAGGAGCCCAGCCCTCATTCAACACCCAGAAAACCCAAGGGCCCTTCCGGCAGAAGGCACCCGCCAATCCCTCTCAGGGGCGGTCCGACGTATATGCAAAGTAAGCAGCTGCTTAGGGCGCCAACTTCTGGGAAGGGCGCTATCTTCTGGGAAGGACGCCGCCACGCTGGCCCCACCGCCGTAGCAAACCTCCCTGCTGCTGCGTCGGCTTCAGCGCCTGGCCTGCAGGAGCTTCTGGGCATGCACAGAGATTTTCGCACATGCGCAGTGGCTCCGGAGCTGAAGTTGAGCTCCAGAGCCACTGCACATGCCCAGAAGCTCCTGCAGGCGCTGAAGCCAAAGCCTGTAAACACATCACGTCAGCACTCCGTCCGTATTTGGCACGCAGGGGGCGGAGGCAAAGGGAGAGGCTTAACCTCTCCCTTTGCCTCCGCCCCCTGTGTGCCGAATACGGACGGAGTGCTGACGTCACGTGTTTACAGGCTTCTGCGCCTGCAGGAGCTTCTGTGCATGCCCACAAGCTCCTGCAGGCACTGAAGCCAAAGCCTGGAAACACGTCACGTCAGCACTCCGTCCGTATTCGGCACGCAGGGGGCGGAGGCAAAGGGCATGCGCAGAAGCTCCTGCAGGCGCAGAAGCCTGTAAACACGTCACGTGATGCAATTGGGCTGGCAGGGGCGGAGGGAAAGGGAAAGGGGGCGGAGACAAAGGGGGGTGCCAAAGTAATGTTCGCTTACCATATAAAATAACCTTAGACCGCCCCTGATCCCTCTGCACTCACAGGAATACAGCTTAATGGTGTAACATTAGAAAGCGTTGACCGTTTCCGCTCCCTTGGCGGCCCCCTCTCCACAAAAGTCACCACTGGCACCGAAACACAACACCGCCTGAGCTCTGCGAGCGCAGCATTCTTCCGAATGGAGCTGAGAGTGTTTGAGGACCGGGACATCCGGAGGGAGGCCAAGGGGCTTGTTAATGAAGCCACTGTCCTCCCAACCCTGCGATGCGCCTGCGAAACGTGGACTGTCGACAGGCGTCACACCCAACTCCTGGAACGATCCCACCAGCCTTGCCTCCGGAAAATCCTGGAAATCCCTTGGGAAGACAGGCGGGGAAATGTCAGCGTGCTGGAAGAAGCAGAGACCGCCAGCGCTGAAGAGATGTTCCTACGCCATCAACTCCGCTGGACTGTCCACGTTGTCCGAATGACCAATCACCGTCTCCCAAAGCGGTTACTACGCTCCCAACTCAAGAATGGAAAATGGAAGGTTAGGGGCAGGAAAAGAGATGTAAAGATGGCCTTAAAGCTAACCTTAAAAACTGTGGCATAGACACCAAGAACTGGCCCTGGCCCTTGAGCGCTCTAACTGGAAGTCAGCTGAGATCAGCAGTGCTGCGGAATTCAAAGAGGCATGAATGCAGGGCGAAAGGGAGAAACACGCCAAGAGGAAGGCACATCAAACCAACTCTGACTGAGACACCGTCTGAAATCGGAGGAGACCCCCCCTGCCCCCCCCGCCTTTAGGACTCTGTAAAAGATTATTCATAGTTTTGCCAAAGACACCAGGCTGGAATGATCCCATAATCCCCCATCTCTCCTCCATGTGGGAACCTCAGACCCTTTCCATGGCCCCACATGGCAACGCCCTTGTGACCCAAACTAGCATCTGACCAATTGGGCTATTATTTATTAATTGGATTTATAGTTTTCTCCTCTCCGGTGAATGGATCTCGACCCTCAGCGCTCACAGCAACCCCAATGTGCTCCCCATGGACTCTGATGAACTTTCCAAGGCTCCCTATGAACTTTTAACCAACCTTTGAGGAACTTTGGAACTCTCAGGCACCCTCTGCCAAACCCCTGTGAATCTTTTATGGATTTCCACGACTCTTTTAGGAACTTTCAATGGTCGAGGGAGGGAGGGAGGGAGGTCAGGCTTGATCCCCTTTGACCCTCACGACCCCCTTGTAGGTTTCCCCTTTCCCATATTATTTTATGAAACAAGAAGAACAGGCTCCAGGAAGCGTTCTCTCATTTCCTGAGCCAGTGAATCCCTGGACAAAAGGTCTCGCCAGGCACTCCTTGCATGAACAATAAAAACAATGGCTATTGTTGCCTCAGACATGGGAGGGCCAAAGGCTAGCCCATCTGGGAGATCGGGCCTGTGGACAACTTAGTCACTTCACGCAAAGGGCGTTTCCCTGTCTGTGAGGAATTGGGGATCGCCGCCGCTTCTTTTCCTTCATGCTCACAGCTCTGGCTGAAACCAACCCCAGGTCACATCAACAAATCCCATTTCCAGGACAGAAGGGCAACAAGGGGTCTGGCTCTGGGGCCAAGTGAAGATGGATTTTCAAGAAAACCAAACAAGAGCCCGGCCATCTTGAGGACTAGAAAAGCGATCGCTCGCCACTGAACACCCATTAGTTCTTTTAATCCCATTATCTTTTCCTCCCTGCTCATTGTTTCCCGCCGGGCCCTCCTCCTCACTTCCCATTGGCCAAGAGGCCAAAGCAGCGCTGGCTCCCTGATTGGGTAAGGCCCAGCTAAGCCGGCCATGCCTCCCAGCCAGCTGATGACTCCATCCAATCAGAAGAAAGACGGCAAGAGGGGTGGGAGCGGGAACTTTGAATTTGACAGCCCTGTATTGTCTCTATCCATCTATCCATCTATCTATCTATCTATCCATCTATCTATCTATCTATGTATATAATAAAAGTCAGTGTTTGCAGCGGTGCAGAGGGCGGGAGGTGCGGAGGAATATGTGCAAGCATTTCGATTGGTTGGCACTGTGGGATTATTTGCATAAAGGACACTGATTGGCCAGCCTCAGAACTCCGACACTCTAAGGCACCAGATTATTTGCATAAAGGACTCCAATTGGCCAGCCTCAGAACTCCAACAATCTAAGCCACCAGACAGAGGGCATTGGTTGCCACTGAGGAACTATTTGCATAAAGGACTCTGATTGGCCAGCAAAACAGAATGCAACTAAATGCTTGAGTTAGCTAAACGACAGTTTTTTCCCGTTGGAAATGGAATGTTCATTTTCTGGGTGGTGCAGAGGTGCCAAGGAATATGTGACAGCATTTTGATAGGTTGCCACTATGGGATTATTTGCATAAAGGACTCTGATTGGCCAGCCTCAGAACTCCAACATTCTACGGCCCCAGACAGAGGGCATTGGTTGCCACTGAAATGGTATTTGCATAAAGGACTCCGATTGGCCATCCACATTCCAACATTCTAAGGTGACTCAGAGGGAAAAAGAAAGGCCTCAGGCAGACAGACACTGCGGCCCACAGCAGTGACGGATCAGGACCAAGTTTGCCACACGGGCCCAATGGCCCACTTCACAATGCGACCCTCACCCAATAACCACTACAGAGCAAAATTAGCACACAGTGCCCCCATGACCCACTCTACATCCTGGTGCAGTTTGGAGAACGGGGGACTATGAATGATGGGACTTCCAGTACCTTCCCTCACTTCCAGAGACCACTGCAACCCCCATCCAGAGAATGATCAAGACCAAATGAGACACACACGGCCCCCATGACCCACTCTACATCCTGGTGCTGTTTGGAGGGGGGTGGACCACAGCCAATGGGACTTGCAGTACCTTCACTCAGTTCCTGAGACCACCGCAAGCCACATAAACATCTAATAGGAACCAACCTTGGCACACAATGCCTTCCTCAAATAACCCGGGCACCGCCGGGTCCCCAAGCTAGTTTTCTATAAAATTGGTGATATTCCGCCCTGGGAGTTATGTCAGCTCCTGGGCAGGGCCATAGCCAGGATTTTGATTCGGGAGGGGCTGAGTTTGATTCGGGAGGGGCTGAGTCTGAGTGAGAAGGGGTCTACCCTAGCAAACCTTTTGTATTATCCCAATACCTCCATGCATATGAGATATACTGAGCATGGTGATCAGATCATGATATGAATACACATAACAGTTTAAATAATGTACCTGTAAGGCCTTCTCACAGACCACGCTGATAATTTGGGGGCCCTCAAGCCCCTCCCCCCCGGCTACATGCCAGCTCCTGGGAAAGTGATTGCGGTTTACATCCGTTCCAGCTGGATGGCCTATGAATCCACCACCAAGACACTGCACTTGGAAGGCCATCATACTCAGAAAATGAGGGATTATCTAAGTAAGTAAAATCCAGACTATCAGACAAGATAATCCATATGATCTGCTTTGAACTGGATTCTAGGAGTCCACACAGCCATATAATCCTGTTCAAAGCACATAATATGGATTTGGGACTGTTCCATTATCTGGCAGACTCCAAAAGAAATGCAATTGACAACAGGGATGGCTCCTGGAATATGCCTTTGGATTGCATGATGTTAATTAATTGTTTTAAGATTAATATGTTTTAATTATTTGTTTTTCATGTATATGTTTGTTTTATCCTATGTGTGTATATATGGCATCGAATTGTGCCTTTTTTGTGAGCCATATTGAGTCCCATTTGGGGTGTGAAAGGCAGTAAATCTATATATATAAAGGAAGAGTCGTCATGGAAAGACCGTACAAAACAGAGAAACCTTACAACGCAGAAACACCAAACTTGCCAACAGAAATAGGCCTCAGACAAGGTACGTTTGTAGCAAAGAAACTTTCCCCCAAACCTAAAAGGCCCCAAAACAACGAGTTAAAAACCCTACATTTCCCAGCATCCTCCGGGGCTGCCAACGACTCTCCCAGCCTCTACATTCTGAGAACATGATTGGCTGCCAATAAGGGCGGATTTGCATAACTCCTGTACTGGCCAGCCAACATGAACATTCCGACCCATAATAAACTGTCAGAGGAGGATAAGGCAAAGGGCTGAGACACAAACACAAACAACCAATTCACTTCCCACAGAAAATTTACACAGCCATGGCCCCAACAACACCATAACTAACAACAATTCCAACCCTTACATACTCAGACTTTCTCGCATCTCCTAAATAGGGTACAGCTAGTATAATATAAATGCAGTAAATAAATAAATAAAAGGGGGGCTAGACAGAAGGATAGTCCATTGTTTTTGGGGGGGCTCCAGATGTTTTGGACTTCAACTCCCACAGTTACTAACAGCCTCCAGCCCTTCCTTTTCCTTTTTTGCATAAGCAGCTGATAGGAAAAAGGGAGGGCCCCCAAGTCTGTTAGGAATGTGGGAGTTGAAGTCCACAATACTTGGAGGGAGGGAGGGCCCAAGTCTGGACTATCCTCTCTGTCTGGCGCCCCCTTGTGGCGTCCTTCCGGATAATGGAGCAGTACCTTGGCCTGAGGTCCCATCTAACACTTGTGGAGACAAAAAGGCAGGATATAAACAAATGTCATCGTAATCATCGTAATACTGCAATATCCTTACTGCATCCTATTGCCGAGTTCACCAAGCCCTGCTTCGTCCAGGTGAGCCTCCCTCCCAGCGGAAGCGCCTCACTCACTATGGAATTAATGCGAGCCGACTCCATTTGGACCACAAAGACGCAAGGCTAGGATGGGATTTCCTGTGCACCCCCTCTCTTGTCTCTTACCACAATTTATGTATGTATGTATGTATGTATGTATTTAAAACATTTATATCCCGCTTTTCTCACCCCGACTCAGGGGACTCAGGGCGGAGCACAGCATAGATACTGCTATCTGGAAAATGAAATTAAACAGGCCTCAAAAAGCAATAAATTAGTCCTAATGGGTGACTTCAACTATCCCCGAATAGATTGGCTAAATTCTTGTTCTACGCATGAAAGAGAGACAAGGTTCCTCGACATGCTAGCTGACTATTCCCTTGAGCAGATGGTCATGGAACCAACCAGGGGAAAGGGGATCCTGGACTTGGTGCTAACTAATGAACAAGATCTCGTTCAAGATGTCCTTGTAACTGAGCCCATAGGTACCAGTGACCACAACACAATAACCTTCAACTTAAGTTTGGATAGCAAACTGTCAGTGAAAACTAACACAGAGACCTTAAATTTTCAAAAGGGAATTTCACCAAAATGAGAAAAATAGTAAAGAACAAACTAAAAGGAACAGTAAAAAATCAAATCCCTCCAGAATGCTTGGAAACTGTTTAAAAATACTTTAAAACAAGCTGAACTAAAATGCATTCCTAAAATAAGAAAGAGGCCGGGAAAGTCCAAGAGGACATCGGCATGGCTTACAAATGAAGTAAAAGATGTGATTGGAAGGAAGAAAAACTCATTTAAGAAATGGAAGGCTCTTCCTATTGAGGAGAACAGAAAGGAACACAAGCTCTGGCAAACTAAATGCAAAGCAACCGTCAGGAAAGCCAAGAGAGATTTTGAGGCACATATAGCTAAGAATATTTAAAAAAATAGCAAAAACTTCTTTAAGTACATCAGAAGTAGAAACCCAACTAGAAAAGCAGTTGGGCCACTTGACGAAAATGGTAAGAAAGGGACAATAAGTGAAGACAAGGAGATTGCTGAGCGGCTAAACGACTTCTTTGCCTCCGTTTTCACACAGGAGGACAGACAACATATGCCTGCAGCTGAGTCAGTTTTTTCAGGGAGGGAATTAAATGAATTAAACCAGATAGAGATAAACAAGGAAGATGTTCTCACATGCCTTACTAAACTAAATGTCAACAAATCACCAGGGCCAGATGGCATCCACCCCAGAGTTCTTAAGGAACTCAAGTGTGAAATTGCTGAAATTCTAGCCAAAATATATAACCTTTCTCTAAGATCAGGCACCGTACCCGAGGACTGGAGGGAGGCAAATGTAACTCCGATCTTCAAGAAAGGATCCAGGGGTGATCCAGGAAATTATAGGCCAGTTAGTCTAACCTCAGTTACAGGCAAAGTGATGGAAACCATTATTAAAGAAAAAATTACCAAGCACATAGAACAGGCATTGCTGAAGGAAAATCAACATGGTTTCTGCAAAGGCAAATCATGTCTTACTAACTTGATAGAATTCTTTGAGGGTGTAAATAAACACATAGATAAAGGGGACCCAGTCGATATTGTTTACCTTGACTTTCAAAAGGCTTTTGACAAAGTCCCTCACCAAAGGCTCCTAAACAAGCTCTTCAGCCATGGAATCAGGGGACAGGTCTTGTCCTGGATCGGAACCTGGCTAAACTGTAGGAAACAAAGGGTGGTAATAAACGGACATTTCTCTGGGTGGAAAGAGGTGAGAAGTGGCGTACCCCAAGGTTCAGTTTTGGGTCCGTTACTTTTTAATTTATTCATTAATGATCTGGATGTAGGAGTGAATTCTGAGGTAGCAAAGTTTGCAGACGACACTAAATTGTTCAGGGTAGTTAAAATGAAACTGATTGTAAAGAGCTCCAGAAAGATCTCTCGAAATTGAGTGAATGGGCAACAAAGTGGCAAATGCATTTTAACCTAAACAAGTGTAAAGTCATGCACATCGGGGCAAAGAACCCCAACTACACTTATCAACTGATGGGATCAAAGCTTTCTGAGACAAACCAGGAAAGGGATCTTGGGGTCTTGGTGGACAGCTCAATGAAGATGTCAACCCAGTGCGCAGCAGCAGTGAAAAAAGCAAATTCTATGCTTGGCATGATCAGGAAGGGAATCGAAAATAGGTCGGCAAATGTTGTATTACCTCTCTACAAATCTATGGTGAGGCCACATCTGGAGTACTGTGTACAATTCTGGTCACCGCACCTCAAGAAGGATATAACGGAACTGGAAAAGGTACAGAAAAGGGCAACAAGAATGATCCAAGGGATGGAGCAGCTCCCTCATGAAACCAGGTTGCAACGCCTTGGTCTTTTCAGCCTTGAAAGACGGCGTCTAAGAGGTGACTTGATCGAAGTGTATAAAATCATGCACGGGATAGAAAAGGTGAATAAAGAAAAAATATTTTCTCTGTCACACAACACTAGGACTAGGGGCACTCCCTGAAGCTCCAAGGTAGGAAAGTTAGGACTAATAAAGGGAAATATTTCTTCACCCAGAGGGTCATTGGGTTATGGAACTCACTTCCAGAAGAGGTTGTGACAGCGGTCAGCCTGGACAGCTTCAAGGCAGGATTAGACAGATTCATGGATACCAAGGGAATCAGGAGTTACTGAAATGGACATCCAAGTGCCACCTCTGTGTTGATGGAGGCAGGCAGGATTTCCCCGGGTACTGGTTGTGGGGGGTCGGGAGCAGGTGAGGGTTTTGCCCTCCTTTCTGCTAGAGATCCCTGTGTACAACTGGCGAGCCACTGTGTGATACAGAATGCTGGACTAGATGGGCTGAGGCCCGATTCAGCATGGCTCTTCTTATGTTCTTATGTTCTTATATGACAAACATCCAATGCCGGGACAAGAATTCATATACGCATGCATAAACATTCAAAACATTTATCTCAATAATTAGAAAGCACCATTTAAAACTGTCTTGGTCATCTGCGTCTAATCTAATTGGCCTGGCCATCTTTCTTATCGCTGCTTTATTGCCCTGTCCTAAAAGCTTGGTATCACAGCCAAGTTTTTACCACCCTTCTGAAGGATAGGAGGGAGGGGGCTGATCTGATCCCGCCAGGAAGGGAGTTCCATAGCCGGGGGCCATTCACCGAGAAGGCCCTGTCTCTTGTCCCCACCAATCGCGCCTGTGACAATGGCAGGACAGAGAGCAGGGCCTCCCCGGAGGATCTTAATCTCTGCGATGGTTCATGGGGGAGATGTGTTCAGACAGGTCAATTGGGCCAGGCCGTTTAGAGCTATATATGCCAAAGCCAGCACTTTGAATTGAGCCTGGTAGCAAACTGGCAGCCAGTGGATCTGGCATAACATGGGAGTTGTGTGCTCCCTGTATGCCGCCCCAGTTATTACCCTGGCTGCCTCTCGTTGGACTATTTGAAGCTTCCAGGCAGTTTTCAAAGGCAACCCCATGTAGAGAGTGTTGCAGTAGCCTATCCTGGGTGTAACGAGAGCGTGGACCACCGTTGCCAAGTCTGACTTCCCAAGGTACGGGCGCAGTTGGCGCACAAGTTTTAATTGTGCGAAAGCTCCCCTGGCCACCACTGAAACTGTAGTCGAACCGGGAAGCCCCAAATCCAAAAGGTCAAACCGCAGAGAGTCCCCAGTATTCCTTTTGGCCCATGGCCTGAGTTGCACCAGTACCAGACTTTTTTCCTTCCCTTCTGCCTCACTACATCACACTGCACCAACTTCGTCCCTCCCAATGAGCCAGCCACCATTGCCTCCCTCACCCCATCTGCACAACCTTTACACAGCCAAAAATACATGAAAGACATTCTAGCAAACATCAAACAGCATAACAATGAAATCAGGACATTTCCCCCAGCACCACCAGAACCCCACATGGCAACAACACAATGGACCCCATAAACAGCCCACAGCAAGACAAAACCCAAATACATTTTCCCTCCCATTCAGTCCCCAGAGCACCAATACATACATTAGAAATACTCCACATAACATTGCATAACCATAGAAAATAACTTTTCTCCCAACGCCCTCACAGTCCCACACATTGCCATAACCCTCACTATCCCATAAGCCAACTCCTGTTTGAAAGAAACAAACTCTCTTCCATGCCACTAAGCCACAACAGACTGGCTACTCTCCGCCCAGGCCTGTGCAAGGCCGCTGCAGTACCACCACCCACCGAAACGCCCGTCCCTCCCCAACCGCTAACAAGAAAAATCCCAAAACAACCCAAACACTTAACAAAACAAACAAAACAATAAACAAGACCCTTCCCCTTTTGTTCCTACCTTGTTTTCCATCCTTCTCCGACCGGTCCGACTTTTCTGGCCTCTAGGGGGGGCCGCGCGGGTGAGACGCACCTCTGCAGACTCGCCCGCCCCAACGCCATCTTGGAAAAGTGGGGGCCCTTGCCGAGGGTGGGGGGGAAGGAGCGGAGCGATCCGCGGAAAAGCGAGATCCCCATAGGAACCAATGGACCCAGTATCCACAAGTTGGAAGTTTCCCCGATTTGCCCCGTTGTTGCCCCAAAGCACTCTGCCTCTTCCCCCATCTTGTCTCTGCTCCTTTCTTCTCCCCGTTCTCCCTCCCATGCCTGGGGGAAGCCCGGAAAAGCGGCCGCTCGCAATCAGCGGCCTGGCTCTGCCGCTGGGCGCTCAGTTCATCTGAGGACAATCGGCCCCCACCTTTTTCGCATTAAGTTCCATCAACGCCTGCCGCAAAAGCGAGTCCAAACCTGGCAGCGGGTCAACGGTTTTGGACTACAGGGATCCTGAAGGGGGGGAAGGCACCCCAAGCCTTTTGCCAACACGGGGAGCTTGGAGCCCAAGTACCCGAACTCATTTCTCTCTGCTTTTTGACCACTTCTTTCTTGGACGAATTCAAGGTCCCTTTCCCTGGCTGGAAACGGCCAGAGGAAACCAAAGGAACAGCCATGGACTATGGGGGGGAGGGAAAATGCCTTTGCCTCGGTGGATCGCCTTCAGGAGGGTTCTGGGAAGGGATCTATGCGAGTAGGGAGGCCTCGAACTCCTAACCCAGGTCTATGCCAGCTGGGACCTGAAGTTCACCCAAGGACACTGATCATGGACTCTTCTTACTGCTATTCTCACTGCTTTAAACTCAAGCCCCATACAAGCGGGCACACCCAGGATCCTGACCCTCAGACTAACTTCCCTGGTCACGGACTTTATAGTTTCCCCAAGGACGCTTCTTCAGTTGAGCACTTCCTGCTCTCCCCCTTCACATCATGGACCCTCAGTGACTTTGATACTCCTTTGCACCCAAGCCCCAAAGGCTCTGCAGTTCCCAAGGACAGTGGAGGACTACAACTCCCAGAAGGAAAGCAGCATTGTGTTGCCTGTTTTGAAGATCATTACTCTGGGAGCAACAGCTGCATGGGAATGTACTGGGAAATTGCTGGGGATCTCTGTATTGCCTTCACCTCTGTATCTGTGCATCTGTACCATATTGCTCCATGCCTCCCTTGTCCCCTTGTAACCCTTCCCTTCCCCATCTCGCCCTTGTTAGTTGAGAAAAGATTGCCTTGAAAGTGTTTGTTGTACTTGTCAAGGGGAAATGCGACTGAGCCCTGTTCCAAGACCTTTATGGATCACCATATTCATATTGCATGCGGTTCCTGATGGAGATCTTGTTATGGTAAAGCTAAACCCTTGTCTTAAGCCCCACGCTTCATCAGTCCTGAGGCGGTTTAACGGTCGTATTTCTAGTCTAACTAAACTAGCCTTTGGAGCCTGGACAATAAATGTTTGTTCTTCACAACGGGTGACACATCTGGCCTCGGAAACCAAGGTGTGCCCCAGAATAAGTTCTTTTGTCACCAAAGGGTCTGAGTGAATCACCAGGCCTTCTTCCTCTTCTCCCTCATTCACATATGGATGAGACACATCAACTCAATGATTTCATCACTTCCAGGTGTTGCCCCAGGTCGTTACCTGGCCCAGACTCTTTGTTTTCATTCATATGCCATCCTGACAGTAATCCCCACCTAAGCTCCTCTTCCTGGACATTCCTTATATGGCCACGGACCTCTGATTGGCCGAAGCCGGCAAATGGGAGCGAGCACCGATAGGCTCCCTGGAGCCGACCGGCGTCCTGCCCATCAGCTGGCCTCAACGTTCCAACCAATCACCAGCAGAGCCGGCCCAGAAGAAGGCGGGCGGGAAATTCAATTGTTTTGACAGTTCTGTAACCTTTAAAAGCCAATGTTTTCAATGTACATGCATGCGTTCTTTGCGGGAATCAGGGTATTGCGGTTCGCATCCTCTCAGCTGAGCAGAATAAACAATTTCGTGGCATCTACCTTGCAGCATTGGTGAGCATAATTGGATCTACGGGAGGCAGGTAGGCTACGAGGACCTAGTCGCTCCGGGCTCGCCAGGTTAACCGAACCCTCGCGGTCTCTGTCCCGCAGTCGGTCTGCGGGACTTGCCCGGTTGCTCGACAACCGTTCTGTGGGATTTGTCCGGTTGTTCGACAACAAAACCTGGGATTCCAGGTTCAGTGATGAGTCCAGGAGGACCCCCAAGCTGCCAACCTGCGCCTTAATTTATTTATTTTTTTATTTATTTCGACTTGTTAGACGCCCACTCCCGGTAGGCTCGGGGCGACTTACATAGGTCAAAGCATTATAAAACATTATAAAACACGCTAAATCATGATAAAAACAATAAACAACAGTGACCAACATCTAGCACAGTAAAATATACATATACACGTGCGCCGAATAACTCTTATGGCCTACATAGTACATTATACGGCCAAGGGTTATTACTGACCGAAGGCCTGCAAGAACAGAAGAGTCTTACAGGCCTTATGGAAGGCCAGCAGGTTTAGTAGAACCCGAACTGTGGGAGGAAGAGCGTTCCACAGTTCGGGTGTGATGGCACTGAACACCCTCCTCCGCCTTGTGGTCACGCATAGGGTTTGGCAACTTGGTATCACCGGGAGGTTTTGGGATTCTGAACGCAGTGGTCTCGAGGGGTTGTATTGGGGGAAGTGTGACCCCATCCAGCACAGGCTGTCATCCTATACCCTGTTAGCAGGCATGAAGCCCCCTAAGCTGCCCCCCCCCCGAAATTCGTAGGGTTGTCTGCGAGAAGGCCTTACTGGTACATTATTTAAACTGTTATGTTTATTCATATCATGATCTGATCACCATGCTCATTATATCCCACATTCATGGGGTTATTGGGATAACAATACAAAAGGTTTGGTAGGGTAGTCCCTCTCTTACCTTATCGGCAGGAGGCAGCAGACCTCACCGGGGGCAGGGCAGACAGGTGAAACGGACCCTACTCCATCGGCAGGAGGCGGCAGACCTCGCTGGGGGCGGAGCACACAGGTGAAACGGGCACTCCTCCATCGGCAGGAGGCGGCAGACCTCGCCGGGGATGGGGCAGACAGGTGAAAAAGACCCTCCACCATCAGCACGAGGCGGCAAACATTGCCGAGGGCGGGGCAGAGAGGTGAAAAGGACCCTCCTCCATCTGCAGGATGCGTCAGACCTCGCCGGGGGCGGGGCAGACAGGTGAAACGGCCCTCCTCCATCGGCAGGATGCGGCAGACCTCGCCGGGGGCGGGGCAGACAGGTGAAACGGACCCTCCTCCATCGGCAGGATGCGGCAGACCTCGCAGGGGGCGGGGCAGACAGGTGAAACGGACCCTCCTCCATCAGCAGGAGGCATCAGACCTTGCTGGGGGCAGGGTAGACAGGTGATATGGACCCTCCTCCATCAGCAGGTGACGGCAGACCTCGCCGGGGGCAGGGCAGACAGGTGAAACGGCCCTCCTCCATCGGCAGGAGGCGGCAGACCTCGCCGGGGGCGGGGCAGACAGGTGAAACGGACCCTCCTCCATCGGCAGGAGGCGGCAGACCTCACCGGGGGCGGGGCAAACAGGTGAAAAGGACCCTCCTCCATCGGCAGGAGGCGGCAGACCTCGCCGGGGGCGGGGCAGACAGGTGAAACGGACCCTCCTCCATCGGCAGGAGGCGGCAGACCTCGCCGGGGGTGGGGCAGACAGGTGAAAAGGAACCTCCTCCATCGGCAGGAAGCGGCAGACCTGGCAACGGGGCGGGCATTGGCAGGAGGCGGCAGAGGGGCGGCAGACAGGTGAAAAGGACCCTCCTCCATCGGCAGAGGCGGCAGACCTCGCCGGGGGCGGGGCAGACAGGTGAAACGGACTCCCCTCCATTGGCAGGAGGCGGCAGACCTCACCAGGGGCGGGGCAGACGGGTAAAACGGACCCTCCTCCATCGGCAGGAGACGGCTGACCTCGCCACGGGTGGGGCAGACAGGTGAAACAGACCCCTCCTTCATCGGCAGGAGGCGGCAGACCTCGCCGGGGGCTGGGCAGACAGGTGAATAGGTCCCTCCTCCATCGGCAGGATGCATCAGACCTCACCGGGGGCGGGGCAGACAGGTGAAACGGACTCCCCTCCATTGTGGGAGGCGGCAGACCTCGCCGGGCGGGGCAGACAGGTGAAACGGACCCTCCTCCATCGGCAGGAGGCGGCAGACCTCACCGGGGGCGGGACAAACAGGTGAAAAGGAACCTCCTCCATCGGCAGGAGGCGGCAGACCTCGCCGGGGGCGGGGCAGACAGGTGAATAGGTCCCTCCTCCATCGGCAGGATGCGTCAGACCTCGCCGGGGGCGGGGCAGACAGGTGAAACGGCCCTCCTCCATCGGCAGAATGCGGCAGACCTCGCCGGGGGCGGGGCAGACAGGTGAAACGGACCCTCCTCCATCGGCGGGAGGCGGCAGACCCCCTTCCGGGGAGGGGCAGACAGGAGGAACAGCCCTCCTCCATCGGCAGGAGGCGGCAGACCTCGCCTTGGGAGGGGCAGACAGGAGGAACAGCCCTCCTCCATCGGCAGGTGGCGGCAGACCTCGCCGGGGGAGGGGCAGACAGGTGAAACAGCCAATCTCCATCGGCAGAAGGCGGCAGACCTCGCCGGGAGCAGGGCAGACAGGTGAAACGGCCCACCACCATCAGCAGGAGGCAGCAGACCTCACCGGGGGCAGGGCAAACAGGTGAAAAGGACCCTCCTCCATCGGCAGGAGGCGGCAGACCTCGCCAGGGGTGGGGCAGACAGGTGAAACGGCCCTCCTCCATCGTCAGGATGCGTCAGACCTCGCAGGGGGCGGGGGGGACAGTTGAAACGGACACCCCTCCATTGGCAGGGGCGGCAGACCTCGCTGGGGGCGTGGCAGACAGGTGAAACAGACCCTCCTCCATCGGCAGCTCCCGCGGGCCCCAGCCAGCCCCAGCTGGTCCCAGCCGGTCCCAGCCAGCCCCAGCCAGTCCCAGCCTGCCCCAGCCTGCCCCAGCCGGCCCCAGCCGGTCCCAGCTGGTCCCAGCCGGCCCCAGCAGGCCCCAGCTGCCAGCCCCAGCTGAAACAGCCCCAGCCTCCCTAGCGCCCCCAGCCGGAAGTGGCCCCAGCCAGTCCCAGCCGGTCCCAGCAGGCAGACAGGTGAAACAGACCTCCTCCAATGCCAGGAAGCGGCAGACCTCACTGGGGGCATGGCAGACTCATGAAACGGACCCTCCCCTACTTCAGGAAGCGGCAGACCTCACTGGGGGCATGGCAGACAAGTGAAACAGACCCTCCTCCATCGCCAGGAAGCAGCAGACCTCGCTGGGGGCATGGCAGACTCGTGAAACGGACCCTCCTCCTTCGGCAGGAAGCGGCAGACCTCACCGGGGGCATGGCAGACAAGTGAAACAGACCCTCCTCCATCGGCAGCCCCAGCCAGCCCCAGCGGGCCCTTGCCGGCCCCAGCCGACCCCAGCCGGTCCTAGCCAGACCCAGCCAGCCCTAGCCAGTCCCAGCCAGCCCCAGCTGGTCCCCAGCCAGGCGCCTAGCCGACTCTGAAATGGACCCTCCCCAGGCCCCAGCGGCAGACAGGTGAAACAGACCCTCCTCCATCACCAGGAAGCGGCAGACCTCGCTGGGGGCGTGGCAGACTCATGAAACGGACCCTCCTCCTTCGGCAGGAAGCGGCAGACCTCACCGGGGGCATGGCAGACAAGTGAAACAGACCCTCCTCCATCGGCAGCCCCAGCCGGCCCCAGCCGGCCCCAGCCGGCCCCATCCCGCCCCAGCCGGCAGACAGGTGAACCGGACCCTCCTCCATCGCCAGGAAGTGGCAGACCTCGCTGGGGGCGTGGCAGACTCATGAAACGGACCCTCCTCCTTCGGCAGGAAGCGGCAGACCTCACAGGGGGCATGGCAGACAAGTGAAACAGACCCTCCTTCATCGGCAGCCCCAGCCGGCCCCAGCCAGCCAGCCCCAGCCGGCCCCAGCCAGCCCCAGCCGGCAGACAGGTGAAACAGACCCTCCTCCATCGCCAGGAAGCGGCAGACCTCGCTGGGGGCGTGGCAGACTCGTGAAACGGACCCTCCTCCTTCGGCAGGAAGCGGCAGACCTCACCGGGGGCATGGCAGACAAGTGAAACAGACCCTCCTCCATTGGCAGCCCCAGCCAGCCCCAGCCGGTCCCAACAGGTCCCAACCGGCAGACAGGTGAAACAGACCCTCCTCCATCGCCAGGAAGCGGCAGACCTCGCTGGGGCGTGGCAGACTCGTGAAACGGACCCTCCTCCTTCGGCAGGAAGCGGCAGACCTCACCGGGGGCATGGCAGACAAGTGAAACAGACCCTCCTCCATCGGCAGCCCCAGCCGGTCCCAGCCGGCAGACAGGTGAAACAGACCCTCCTCCATCGCCAGGAAGTGGCAGACCTCGCTGGGGGCGTGGCAGACTCGTGAAACGGACCCTCCTCCTTCGGCAGGAAGCGGCAGACCTCACCGGGGGGCATGGCAGACAAGTGAAACAGACCCTCCTCCATTGACAGTCCCAGCCAGCCGCAGCCAGCCCCAGCAGCCCCCAGCCGGCCCCAGCCGGCCCCAGCCGGCCCCAGCCGGTCCCAGCCAGCAGACAGGTGAAACAGACCCTCCTCCATCGCCAGGAAGTGGCAGACCTCGCTGGGGGCGTGGCAGACTCGTGAAATGGACCCTCCTCCTTCGGCAGGAAGCGGCAGACCTCACCGGGGGCATGGCGGACAAGTGAAACAGACCCTCCTTCATCGGCAGCCCCAGCCAGCCCCAGCCGGCCCTAGCCAGCCCCAGCCCCCCAGCCCCCCAGCCCGCCCCAGCCGGCAGACAGGTGAAACAGACCCTCCTCCATCGCCAGGAAGCAGCAGACCTCGCTGGGGGCGTGGCAGACAAGTGAAACAGACCCTCCTCCATCGGCAGCCCCAGCCAGCCCCAGCCCGCCCCAGCCGGCCCCAGCCAGCCCCAGCCGGGCAGACAGCCAGACCCTCCATCCCCAGCCAGCCCCAGCCAGCTCCAGCCAGCAACAGCCAGCCCCAGCCGGCTCCAGCCGGGTCTAGCCAGCCCCAGCCGGCCCAGCCAGGTCCAGCCAGCCCCAGCCTGCCCCAGCCGGCTCCAGCGGGCTCCAGCCAGCTCCAGCCAGCTCCAGACGGCTCCAGCCGGCCCCAGCCGGCCCCAGCCGGTCCCAGCCGGCCCCAGCCGGCTCTAGCCAGCTCCAGCCGGCTCCAGCCGGCTCCAGCCGGCTCCAGCAGCCAGCTCCAGCCTGCTCCAGCCGGTCCCAGCCGGCCCCAGCCGGTCCCAGCCGGGCCCAGCCGGTCCCAGCCGGCTCCAGCCGGTCCCAGCCGGTCACAGCCGGTCCCAGCCAGCCCCAGCCTGCTGCAGCCGCTCCCAGCCGGCTCCAGCCAGACCCAGCCGGTCACAGCCAGCTCCAGCCGGATCCAGCCGGTCCCAGCCGGTCCCAGCCGGCTCCAGCCATCCCCAGCCGGCCCCAGCCAGCCAGCCAGCTGGTCCCAGCCAACCCCAGCCGGCTCCAGCCAGCCCCAGCCAGCCCCAGCCAGCCCCAGCCTGCCCCAGCCGGCCCCAGCCGGCCCCAGCCAGTCCCAGCCAGTCCCAGCCGGCTCCAGCCAGCTCCAGACGGCTCAGCCGGCCCCAGCCAGTCCCAGCTGGCTCCAGCCGGCTCCAGCCAGCCCAGCAGCCGGCCCCAGCCAGCCAGCTCCCAGCCGGCCCCCGGCACTCAGCCGGCTCCAGCCAGCCCCAGCCGGTCCCAGCCGGCCCCACCCGGCCCCAGCCTGCCCCAGCCACTCACAGCCGGCTCCAGCCGGCTCCATCGGCCGGTCCCAGCCGGCTCCAGCCATCCCCAGCCGGCACCAGCTTGCTCCAGCCAGCCCCAGCCAGCTCCAGCCAGTCCCAGCCCCAGCCGGTCCCAGCCGGCCCCAGCCATCCCCAGCCCCAGCCAGTCCCAGCCAGCCCCAGCCGGTCCCAGCTGGCTCCAGCCGGCCCAGCCATCCCCAGCCGGCCCCAGCCAGCCCAGCCATCCCAGCTGGTCCCAGCCAACCCCAGCCGGCCCCAGCCAGCTCCAGCCGGCCCCAGCTCCCAGCCAGCCCCCAGCCGGCTCCAGCCAGCCCCAGCCAGCCCCAGCAGGTCCCAGCCAGCCCCAGCCGGCTCCAGCCAGCCCCAGCCAGCCCCAGCCAGCCCCAGCCAGCCCCAGCCAGCTCCAGCCAGCTCCAGCCGGCCCCAGCCAGCCCCAGCCGGCTCCAGCCAGCCCCAGCCAGCCCCAGCCAGTCCCAGCCGGCTCCAGAAGTCCGGAAATATTTAGGCGTAAATGTAACTAGAACTGAAAAAGATATTTGTCTAGATCAGAAAGACAAAATTTTTGAGTTACTTGAGAGAACAAGATTGACTCTGTGTAAAACAGTAGCAACTCAATGGTACCAGATTTTTTAAAGCTTGATAGAGGTGAAATGTTTGTCAATCAAACATTGTATAGATCAGTGGTTGGGAGCCTCTTGTATTTGGCAAATTGGACTAGGCCTGACATCGCCTATGCCACTAATGTACTAAGCAGGAGAGTGAATGAACCAACGTTGACTGATTGGCAAGCTGTAAAACGAGTGTTAAGATATTTGAAAGGAACATGTGACAAAAAGCTAAAAATTTGTCCAAAAGAAAGCGGTATGAAGGGGTTTGCAGACGCAAGTTTTGGTGACAACGAACAAAACTTGTCATGTTCCGGGTATCTAATTAGTTTTAATGGGATACAAGTGACATGGAAATCTCGTAAACAGTCACACGTTTGTTTATCCACGGCAGAAGCCGAATTTTCTGCTTTGTCTGACTGTTGTACAGAACTAGAGTGGATAAAGGCTCTAGTAAACGAGTTCCAAAGTTTTGAAGATAAGATATCTTTATTTACTCGATTCTCAATCTTGTATAGCAATATCAAATGCTGAAGGATTAAAGCAGAGAACAAAATATATTGGGGTAAGGTACCAAAATGTTAGAAAGTTAGTACAGGATGGTTTTATTAATCCTGTGTATGTACAGTCAGATGAGAATATGGCTGATATGTTTACAAAATCATTGACTAATTGTAAATTAAATGTATTTTGTAAGAAGATATTGTTATTATAAGTAATGTGTGTACTTGTGTTGCTCATGAAGGAGGAGTGTCAGATTATTGCATTTTGAATAGCAATTCATGAGTCAGCACAAGATGTATTTTCTGCAGTGTGACATGTTTGACACCAGATGGCGCTGTCTCAAGACTGATAAATGGAATCTTGAGGATTTGTCAGTTAAGATTTGTCAGTTGGGATTTGTCTGTTGAAGAGGACAGTTAGGATTAAATATTTGTGAGGAAAGGATGTTTAGGAAGGTAGCTGTAATTGCTGTTGTTTTTCCATGCTTAGCTTATTATTGTTAAACTCAATTCAATACAAAGTTATATTTTTACCTTGTGAATTGACTGAGAGTGTCATTATTCACACGAACAGAGACTGGAGTTTATTGGGCCGAATGGGGAATTAAACTTCTATATTTCTGTTGCCTATTCCGCTGTGGCATAAATACTCGACGCCGAAGATTTGCTACCGGGCACAATTCAAAGTGCTGGTTTTGGCCTTTAAAGCTCTAAACAGTTCTGGTCCAACTTACCTGTCCGAACACATCTCTCCCTATGAACCATCAAGATTCTTAAGATCACCTGGAGGGGCCCTGCTCTTGGTCCCGCCTTCTTCGCAGGAGGGGACTGGCGGGGACGAGAGACAGGGCCTTCTCAGTGGTGGCTCCTTGGCTTTGGAACTCCCTTCCTAGTGACATCAGATCGGCCCCCTCCCTCCTGACATTTCGTAAGAAAGTCAAGACTTGGCTTTTCGAGCAGGCGTTTGCAGATTAACTTTATTTGAGATCAAGGATTACTATGATGACTAAACGGAAACCGTTTTAAGATTGTGGAGTGGAGATTTGTATTTTATAGTTTTTAACTGTTAATTTTATATGTTTTTATATGACTGTTTTTATCTTGTGATTTATTGTATATGGGCACTTGTTGCCGCTTGTTCACTGCCTCGAGTTGCCTTCGGGCTGAGAGAGGTGGTGTAGAAGCATGGCAAATAAATACATAAAATAATAAATGTCTGCCGCCTTTTGCCGATGGAGGAGGGTCCGTTTCACATGTCTGCCGCGCCCCCGGCAATGATAACTTATTAATATTATATTACATAATAAGTGTATAATATACTATATTATAATACGATAATTTAATATTATACAATTATAACATGGCTACAGGAGGGGGACGAGGTCCTTTTCACGAGTTAGCATCCCCAGGGTTCACCACCAGCTACCAGATGAGGACAGAGAGACGGGGGGGAGGGGTGGCCATTCTCAGTCGAGACACTCTTAATTCCAGGTCGATTCCGACCGCGAACATCCCAGGAATAGAGTGCGCGGGCATGGTGTGGGACCTTAGTGAGAGTGCAGCCTTCCTGTTGGTGTACCGAGCACCCAACGCACCAGCGGGGAGTCTGCCTAAGCTGCTGGAGGTGGTCTCGGAGTGGGCATTGAGGTTTCCCAGGCTTATTGTTCTGGGGGATTTCAATGTCCACGCCGACACCCCCTCAACAGCAGCCATGGACCTAGTGTCCACCATGGAGACGCTGGGACTCTCACTCTGTAAGACCGGTCCCACGCACCAGGCCGGGCACACCCTGGACTTTATCTTCGCGGCCGGAATTCAAGTGACCCTAGCCTCTTTAGAAGAGGTTCCATGGTCGGATCACAGTGTCCTGGAAGTCCGTCTTGAAGTGCCCCCCCCCCTCCCGGTAAGGGTGCCGAACCTATTCTGGTTCGCCCGAAGAGACTTATGGAACCCACTAGGTTCCTGAATGCTCTGAGGGACTTGGAACTCCCCAGCGGCTCAGTCGACAGGCAAGTGGACTGCTGGAACATCTCTTTGACCACGGCCTTAGACGAGATCGCCCCCAGACGCTCTCTCATCCCCCGTCGAAATCGCGCCCCTTGGTTTACCGAGGAGCTCCGAGCGATGAAACGGAGGAAGAGACAGCTAGAGGACGTGTGGCGGGGCCTCCGTGATGGAGCATCGAAATCGGCTTATAAACAATTTAAGGATGTTTATGAGCGAGCTATCAAGGACGCCAAAAAGGTTTATTATTCCTCCTTGATAGAGTCGGCTAGTTCACACCCAGCTCAACTCTTTAGAATAATTCGGTCATTGACAACAATTTCGGCGGTCCCAAATGATAAGGATTTGGCTCCTACAGCTGAGGTTTTTCAGAACTATTTTGCCGACAAGATTTCGACTCTCCGCCGGGATATCCCAGCCACTCTTGATACAGTGGTTGAACTCGAGACTCCGCCGCCACTCGGCGGGCCCACCTTCACCCGTTTCCAACTGCTGGACGCAGCAGCTGTCGATAAGCTACTCGCTGCAGCTAGACCAACGACTTGCTCCCTCGATCCGTGTCCCTCCTGGCTTGTTAGAGCTTGCCGGGAGGGGCTACGAGACCCCCTGGGAAAGATTATCAACAGCTCCCTTGAGCAAGGAGTGTTCCCAGGGGGTTTGAAAGAGGCTATGGTAAGACCGCTGCTGAAGAAGCCGAACTTAGACCCTTCGGCTCCCTCCAATTACCGACCTGTGTCAAACTTGCCTTTTTTAGGCAAGGTGATTGAGAGGGCAGCAGCGGATCAGCTGCAGCAGTTCTTAGAAGACACAGTTGGACTTGATCCCTTCCAGTCCGGCTTCCGTATTGGGTATGGGACGGAGACCGTGCTTGTCGCCATTACAGACCAACTTCGCCGCCAGCTGGACCAGGGTGGGTCAGCCCTGCTTGTTTTGTTAGATCTAACAGCAGCGTTTGATACCATAGACCACGCATTGTTGGCCCACCGTTTAGCCGTGACTGGGGTTAGGGGAATTGCCCTTAAATGGGTAACCTCCTTCCTCCAGGATCAGGGACAATGTGTGGAGAGGGGGGAGGAGGTCTCCGGGAGGCTCCCATTAAGTTGTGGGGTCCCCCAGGGGGCCATCCTCTCACCCTTACTATTTAACATTTACATGCGCCCCCTGGCCCAGCTGGTTCGCGACTTTGGTCTGGAGTGTTATCAGTATGCAGATGACAGCCAGCTCCTGCTGAGAATGGACGGCAGGCAGGATACCGTACCCGATTGTTTCCATCTATGCCTTGAAGCCGTGACTGGTTGGCTGCGTGCCAGCCGGCTGAAGGTGAACCCGTCGAAGACGGAAATCTTGTGGCCTGGTCGCCCTGGGCTGGATGAGTGCCGGTTGCCTACCCTGGATGGCGAGCAGCTCAGCCCGTCATCCCTCTTAAAGAGTCTAGGGGTCCAATTGGACCCTTTGTTGACCATGGAGACTCAGGTCTCCATGGTCAGCAAAACGGCGTTTTACCATCTCCGCCAGGCTAGGCGACTGGCACCCTACCTGTCCAGGGATGATCTGGCCACGGTGATCCAGGCGACGGTCATCTCGAGGCTGGACTACTGTAACGCCCTCTACGTGGGCCTTCCCTTGTCGACAATCCGGAAACTCAAGCTAGTGCAGAATGCTGCTGCTCGCTTGCTGGTGGGAGCACCGGTGAGAGAACATATCACGCCCATCCTTCGGCAACTGCACTGGCTGCCTATTGAGTACCGGATTGCCTTCAAGGTGTTGGTGTTAACCTTTAAGGCCTTGCACGGTCTAGGGCGTGAGTACCTAAGGGACCGCCTTGCCCTGTTTATTCCCCCGAGATCACTGCGCTCGGAAGAGCAGAACCTGTTGGTCATTCCATCACCCCGCTCCTGCCACTTGTCCAGTACAAGACAGCGGGCCTTTTCAGTTGTGGCTCCCACGACTTGGAACTCATTGCCTAGTCACGCTCGGGCGATTCACGAACTCGGCTTTTTCCCGAAGGGCCTGCAAGACTGCCCTCTTCAGACTGGCGTTTGGTTAGCCTGAATGTAGATGCATATCAGCGTCCGAGCTAAGATCTGTAATTTGCTGGGCTACTGGCTATGTATCGCGTGTTTTATTGAATTTTACTGTGTGTTTTATTGCTACTGTGATCCGCCCCGAGCCTTCAGGGAGGAGCGGAATATAAAACCGAATAATAAAATAAATAAATAAATAAATATTATAGTATAATAGTACAATATAACTTTATAGTATATGGTATATTACACTATAATATCATACACATCTACAGATAGATGAGTGAGTAAATTACAACAAAAGGTATACATTACTATACGAATATGTTTTTGAGTCATGTTAATCTCACAAACGAGCATTGCATTTTTATTTATATATATAGACCATAACATTATAATTATCATATTTCATTACATTACATTAGTATACTATATAATATTATATTATAGTATGATGTCACACTATAGTACTATATTATAATATACATTATAACGTATTGTTATAGATATTTTAATATATATTATGTATTACATAATTATTTATTTATGTATTTATGACATTTGTGTGCTGCCCTTCTCACCCAGAATATATATACACACAGAGAAAGATATTACATATACTAATTTATGGTATTATGTTATTATCCTATTAATATATATTACTATGAATGTAATATTTCATGTCATAGTATTGTACAGTACAATGGTCTCAGAAGGGAGTAGAGCAATCTAATAATAATAGGATAGGATGGTGTGATTGTTCAATGGAGGGGGGGAGTGCTCCTGTCCCCCAGCGCTTGTGTATTATATGTTATCATATTGTAAATTATATATTACTTTATATCCTATTTTATACATACGCACACACACAGGTAGATAATTGATTACACTATAACATATATTAGTATTACATTATACAATAACATAACATAAATATAATATTTAATTAATAGTATATTATATTATAATATCATAATACACACACGTACATTACAACAAAAGATATTGCATTACTATACTAATGGGTTATATTTTGTGTTACTTTATATTACATTATATACATATACCCACACACCTACGGATAGGTGATAGATTGTATTTATTTATTTTACGTATTGTATTGATATGCTGAAGAGCGGCTTACAAGATATATATATATGCATACCTACAATATATTATATTATTAGCATAGTAGAATACCACTATTATGTGTGACTATAGTATACTATACAATTATATTATATTATTAGCAATATTACCTGAAATATAAAACATATAATCGTATTGTATTGCTATGAGTATTAGTAGCATTATATCATTAGCAGTCGTATTATATTGTATTACATTTTAATATTATCAATACTACATGTATATACAATATATTATTAGTAGAGCTCAATAATATATTTTATATTACATTACATTATATAATAATATACCACCCTATAATAATATATTATTATACATAACAGCACTACACTATATGATAAAACACACACACGTAAAGATAAGACGGTGGGGACCGTAACCATGGTAATTAACGGTACGCTTCTGTTATTATCCTACTAATCTATTACATTTTACAATATTGTATTAGCAGATCAGAAGGGGCCGCCGCAGCCGCCCTCTCGTAACAGGAGCTGATAGACCATCATACAGTCATAGCAGGGGTGCTCAGAACGGTGATCGCGATCACCAGGGTGATCTTCGGGCCTCATCCTGGTGATCTTCAGGCCCCTGACCAGGTTTTTTGCTGTTGGTCCTCTTCACGCGCCGCTGCATGCTGCAAAGTAGTCCTCCATCGTTGCTCCTCCCCGCTCCCTGCTCGCGCTCCGCCTCCAAAAGCTCCAGAGTCCAAGAGGCAGAATGGGCCCCCTCTTTTGGATTCCTCCTCCTCCCTCCATCCTTCTCCAGCCACTCAGAGTCGTAGTAGACCAAAGGGGCGGGCCTGGATGACGCAATGCATGGCTGGCCCCAAAGACATACGCAGACGCACCCATTCTGCCTCTCGGACTTCTCGTGAGCTCTTGGTGGCGGCACGCATGCAGGCGGCGTGGAAATAGGAGCAACGATGGAGGAGGAGGAGAAGGACGCTTTGGGGTCATTTCCTTACCGCATCTCAAGGGTCGGTCTTTTTACTTTGGGGTGGGTGCTTGCTTGTTCTGTGGCATGTCTTTGTTTCCTTTTTATTTTTAAAAATGCCCTTTTAGCTCCAAAGCCTCTCTGCTTGCTTTGTTCCTTGAGAAATATGTGTTGGGGAATATGGAAATGTGGGAGAAATGGGGTGGTTGGATGTATTTTTGCATGCCCCTTTGTTTACCTTGCTGAGTATTAAATGGCCTTGCAGTTCAAAAGCCTCACTTCATACTTTCTGGCTGATAATATGTGTGGTAATATGGCAGTGTGGGAGAAATGGGGTGGTTGGATGTATTTTTGCATGCCCCTTTGTTTACCTTGCTGAGTATTAAATGGCCTTGCAGTTCAAAAGCCTCACTTCATACTTTCTGGCTGATAATATGTGTGGTACTATGGCAGTGTGGGAGAAATGGGGTGGTTGGATGTATTTTTGCATGCCCCTTTGTTTACCTTGCTGAGTATTAAATGGCCTTGCAGTTCAAAAGCCTCACTTCATACTTTCTGGCTGATAATATGTGTGGTAATATGGCAGTGTGGGAGAAATGGGGTGGTTGGATGTATTTTTGCATGCCCCTTTGTTTACCTTGCTGAGTATTAAATGGCCATGCAGTTCAAAAGCCTCACTTCATACTTTCTGGCTGATAATATGTGTGGTAATATGGCAGTGTGGGAGAAATGGGGTGGTTGGATGTATTTTTGCATGCCCCTTTGTTTACCTTGCTGAGTATTAAATGGCCTTGCAGTTCAAAAGCCTCACTTCATACTTTCTGGCTGATAATATGTGTGGTAATATGGCAGTGTGGGAGAAATGGGGTGGTTGGATGTATTTTTGCATGCCCCTTTGTTTACCTTGCTGAGTATTAAATGGCCTTGCAGTTCAAAAGCCTCACTTCATACTTTCTGGCTGATAATATGTGTGGTAATATGGCAGTGTGGGAGAAATGGGGTGGTTGGATGTATTTTTGCATGCCCCTTTGTTTACCTTGCTGAGTATTAAATGGCCATGCAGTTCAAAAGCCTCACTTCATACTTTCTGGCTGATAATATGTGTGGTAATATGGCAGTGTGGGAGAAATGGGGTGGTTGGATGTATTTTTGCATGCCCCTTTGTTTACCTTGCTGAGTATTAAATGGCCATGCAGTTCAAAAGCCTCACTTCATACTTTCTGGCTGATAATATGTGTGGTAATATGGCAGTGTGGGAGAAATGGGGTGGTTGGATGTATTTTTATGCTCTCTTTTATATTGTTGTTATTAAATTGAAATGTTGATGTTTTATAACTTCATTTTATGTAAACTGCCCCGAGGCTGCTGGAAGGAGCGGTACATCAAAATGAATAATAAATATAAATAAATAAATAAATAAGAAAATACGGTATACGTTTGACATTTCTGGGCAGGTGATCTTTGGGACTTGGTTTTTTAATCAGTAGCTCCCAGGCTGAAAAAGTGTGAGCACCCCTGGTAATAGCATAATAATAATATATAAAATTAATTAATATACATTACATATATGTAAAATAAATATAAATATATAATAACATCACATCATATTATTGGCTATTATAATATATATTTATAATATATTAATTTTTATATATTTATCTAATTAATCTATAATGCCATCATACAATTCGGCAATCTTATCTTATATCAGAAGGGAAGGCAGCCGTCTCATAATGTGGGGTGGACAGAGGGGGGATAGCGCTCTTCCGTCTTGACACGCGTCTTAGCGTTTCCACGTGTTCCCGGGGGGGGGGGGGGCTGCTCACCAATGAGGTGTTTAACGAAAGCTCCTCCTCTCTTCCTCCCCGGCCAAGAATCCAAGAGTGGGCGGAACCGCAACATGATGGACAGGCACACTGCATGGAATGCTGCTCCCAGGCCCGGGTTCCATAGCAAAGCATTATGACGCGTGCAACCGCTGTAAATGGACCTTTCCCGTCTCGTCTGGGGAAGGAGGCGGCCGCCCGATCCTTTCGCGGGGGACTGGTGCCCGTTGTCGTGCCCTGTGTGCCGGAGACCACTGGCCTTTCTTCCCTTGATTTTGGAAGTGTAGCTTGCTCGCCCCTGGCAAGGTGACGCTGAAGGCTTTCTTTCTCCCACCCGAGGCTCCTCCACGCCTTCCCTTGACCACAGGAGAAAGTGGCCTCCTCGGCCCCAAACTTCCCCTCTGGCCATCATCACATAATAATAATAAGGAAGGAAGGAAGGAAGGAAGGAAGGAAGGAAGGAAGGAAGGAAGGAAGGAAGGAAGGAAGGAAGGAAGGAAGGAAGGAAGGAAGGAAGGAAGGAAAGAGGGAAGGAAGGAAGGAAGGAAAGAGGGAAGGAAGGAAAGAAGGAAAGAGGGAAGGAAGAAAGGAAGGAGAGAAGGAAAGAAGGAATAAATAAACTTTATTTATAATTTGTCCTCTCTCTCCAAAGGGAAAGAAGGAAGTAGAGAGGGAGGGAGGGAAGGAAGGAAGGAAGGAAGGAAGGAAATAGAAACAGAAGAAACTGAATTTAGACCCATCGGTTCCCTCCCATTACTGCCCAGTGTCGGATCTTTCATTTCTGCTTCCCTCCTTATGGTCCTCTTTATATTGTTCGTTTGCCTTTCCCCGAGTGTTTAATAGCCATTTTGCTTTCAATTTATGCGTGATGTATCAGGGGGTTGCACCCATGTATTATGATGCCAGTTTTGAATGCCTGTAAAATATTATTACAACTTTTATTCTACAAACCTTTGCACCTGTGTGTTTGTACAGTTGTTACTCTGCTCAGCACCAATTCTCTTGTTGCTTTTGTATCAGTACGCTGACGACACCCAGCTCGTTCTGAGGATGGGAGGCCGGCCGGACTTTGCACCCTCTTGTTTCCAACAGTGCCTTGAAGCCATGACTGGAAGCCAATCTCAGACCTTCTTCTGGGAATGCTTCCTTCCACAACCAGGACTTCACCAGCCTCCAATAGGACAGGAGGGAGGGAGGGAGGGGGCAGAGCTAGCCTCACTCAGGAGAGAGTTCCATAGCATTTTATTCTTAATTGTTTGCTTCTATTATATTTATTTATTTATTTATTATTTCAACTTGCTAACCCGCCCTCCCTGAGGCTCAGGGCGGTTTCCAAGCATATATACAAATATATACAAATACATCAAGATAACAACACATACAGATAAAAACATCTAAAAACACCGTAAAAACATTCTAAAATACCATAACAGTCCTGGTCAGTTACACACTAGTCAGGACAGCAATTCGAGTTGCAGTAGCAGCACGTTTATTTTATTTATTTATTTATTTATTATTCGGGCTTCTATGCCGCTGACTCCCTGAGGCTCGCGGCGGCTTACAGGAGCCGAAGGGCACAGTAAAATACAGGCAATAAGCAGTTAAAAACAATTAAAAAGGGGTTGGCAGTTCAGGCACTGGTCGTGGCATCGAATCGTTGCCGTTGTTAGGCCGCTCTGAGTCCCCCCTCGGGGGTTGAGAAGAAGCGGGGTAGAAATGATGGAAATAAATAATAATAAATAGCCAAGGGCCCATCATAGAGAAGTCCCTGTCTTGCGAAGGTGGCGGGACCGAGAACAGAGCCTCTCCGGAAGATCTTGATGGTTTGTAGGGGAGAATCCCTTTGGACAGGCAAACTGGACCAGAATGAATGTAAGGATAAGGATAGAGTTTCATTAAATGTGAGTTCCGTGTGTCGGGAGTCATGGCTGTGGGTTCAGCAAGGTGGCAGGATTGGGGGAAAAAGGTGTGCATTTTTATAGAGGAGATTCAGAAATTGTATCGCTCTTGATTTTTCTTCATATAATATACAACCCTTGCTGACTCTGTTCCTGTGTTTTTGTTTACAGATATGGCTGGCTGAGGGGCTGGAAGGTGGCGCCTGTGAAAAGGGCTGGAAGGTCTTCCTGGAGGAAAGTCTGGAGAAAAAGTTGAGGGAAGGCGTCTGGAGAAAAAGTTGAGATTGCGTCTGGAGAAAAAGTTGAGATTGCGTCTGGAGAAAAAGTTCAGAAATCATCGGAGGAGATTGGGTCTGGAGAAGAGGCTATGAAATCATCGGAGGAGGAGAGAAGTGGTAGGATGACAGGCTTTCCCTCCTTCTTCACGCCCAAGCCATCCCGGAAGATGAAAGTAGGCAAGGCTCTGAGATCTTCGGAGGGGAAGGCGGGAGAAAGAATTGAGATTGCGTCTGAGAAAAGTTGAGATTGCATCTGGAGAAAAAAATTGAGAAAGAGAAAAAGTTGAGATTGCGTCTGGAGAAAAAGTTCAGAAATCATCGGAGGAGATCGCGTCTGGAGAAGAGGCTATGAAATCATCGGAGGAGGAGAGAAGTGGTAGGACGACAGGCTTTCCCTCCTTCTTCACGCCCAAGCCATCCCGGAAGATGAAAGTAGGCAAGGCCGTGAAATCTTCGGAGGGGAAGGCGGGAGAAAAGGATTGTCTGGAGAAAAAGTTGAGATTGAGAAAAAGTTGAGATTGTGTCTGGAGAAAAAGTTCAGAAATCATCGGAGGAGATTGCGTCTGGAGAAGAGGCTATGAAATCATCGGAGGAGGAGAGAAGTGGTAGGACGACAGGCTTTCCCTCCTTCTTCACGCCCAAGCCATCCCGGAAGATGAAAGTAGGCAAGGCTGTGAAATCTTCGGAGGGGAAGGCGTCTGGAGAAAAAGTTGAGATTGCGTCTGGAGAAAAAGTTGAGATTGCGTCTGGAGAAAAAGTTGAGATTGCGTCTGGAGAAAAAGTTGAGATTGCGAGGCAAGGCTGTGAAATCTTCGGAGGGGAAGGCGTCTGGAGAAAAAGTTGAGATTGCGTCTGGAGAAAAAGTTGAGATTGCGTCTGGAGAAAAAGTTGAGATTGCGTCTGGAGAAAAAGTTCAGAAATCATCGGAGGAGATTGCGTCTGGAGAAGAGGCTATGAAATCATCGGAGGAGGAGAGAAGTGGTAGGAAGACAGGCTTTTTCTCCTTCTTCACGCGCAAGTCATCCCGGAAGATGAAAGGAGGCAAGGCTGTGAAATCTTCGGAGGGGAAGGCGTCTGGAGAAAAAGTTGAGATTGCGTCTGGAGAAAAAGTTCAGAAATCATCGGAGGAGATTGCGTCTGGAGAAGAGGCTATGAAATCATCGGAGGAGGAGAGAAGTGGTAGGAAGACAGGCTTTTTCTCCTTCTTCACGCGCAAGTCATCCCGGAAGATGAAAGAAGGCAAGGCTGTGAAATCTTTGGAGGGGAAGGCGTCTGGAGAAAAAGTTGAGATTGAGAAAAAGTTGAGATTGCGTCTGGAGAAAAAGTTGAAATTGCGTCTGGAGAAAAAGTTGAGATTGCGTCTGGAGAAAAAGTTGAGATTGCGTCTGGAGAAAAAGTTGAGATTGCGTCTGGAGAAAAAGTTGAGATTGCGTCTGGAGAAAAAGTTCAGAAATCATCGGAGGAGATCGCGTCTGGAGAAGAGGCTATGAAATCATCGGAGGAGGAGAGAAGTGGTAGGACGACAGGCTTTCCCTCCTTCTTCACGTCCAAGTCATCCCGGAAGATGAAAGAAGGCAAGGCTGTGAAATCTTTGGAGGGGGAGGCGTCTGGAGAAAAAGTTGAGATTGCGTCTGGAGAAAAAGTTGAGATTGCGTCTGGAGAAAAAGTTCAGAAATCATTTGAGGAGATTGCGTCTGGAGAAGAGGCTGTAAAATCATCGGAGGAGGAAGAAGAGGAGGAGGAGGAGGAAGAGGAGCAGGAGGAAGAAGAGGAGGAAGAGGAGGCAGAGGAGGAGGGGGCAGCGCGTACAAGACCTGTCGTCCTCTATAACAATAGATATGTTAACCTTCCATCTTACATTACATGTAGCCTCTCCCATTCCAAGGAGAAAGAGCAGATGGAAGAAGAGGAAGTGAACGTCGATGAACTGAGTGAGGAGGAGGAGGACGAAAATGAAAAGGAAGAGGAGGGGAAGGAAGAGAAGGGGAAGGCGTCTGGAGAAAAAGTTGAGATTGCGTCTGGAGAAAAAATTGAGATTGCGTCTGGAGAAAAAGTTGAGATTGCGTCTGGAGAAAAAATTGAGATTGCGTCTGGAGAAAAAGTTGAGATTGCGTCTGGAGAAAAAGTTGAGATTGTGTCTGGAGAAAAAGTTGAGATTGTGTCTGGAGAAAAAGTTCAGAAATCATCGGAGGAGATTGCGTCTGGAGAAGAGGCTATGAAATCATCCGAGGAGGAGAGATGTGGTAGGACGACAGGCTTTCCCTCCTTCTTCACGCCCAAGTCATCCTGGAAGATGAAAGGAGGCAAGGCTGTGAAATCTTCGGAGGGGAAGGCGTCTGGAGAAAAAGTTGAGATTGCGTCTGGAGAAAAGTTCAGAAATCATCGGAGGAGATCGCGTCTGGAGAAGAGGCTATGAAATCATCGGAGGAGGAGAGAAGTGGTAGGAAGACAGGCTTTTTCTCCTTCTTCACGCGCAAATCATCCCGGAAGATGAAAGGAGGCAAGGCTGTGAAATCTTCGGAGGGGAAGGCGTCTGGAGAAAAGTTGAGATTGCGTCTGGAGAAAAAGTTCAGAAATCATCGGAGGAGATCGCGTCTGGAGAAGAGGCTATGAAATCATCGGAGGAGGAGAGAAGTGGTAGGAAGACAGGCTTTTTCTCCTTCTTCACGCGCAAGTCATCCCGGAAGATGAAAGGAGGCAAGGCTGTGAAATCTTCGGAGGGGAAGGCGTCTGGAGAAAAAGTTGAGATTGCGTCTGGAGAAAAAGTTGAGATTGCGTCTGGAGAAAAAATTGAGATTGCGTCTGGAGAAAAAATTGAGATTGCGTCTGGAGAAAAAGTTGAGATTGCGTCTGGAGAAAAAGTTGAGATTGCGTCTGGAGAAAAAGTTGAGATTGCGTCTGGAGAAAAAGTTGAGATTGCGTCTGGAGAAAAAGTTCAGAAATCATCGGAGGAGGAGGAGGCAGATAACGAGCAGGAAGTGTTGGTGGAGGAAGTGGAGATGGATGCAGAGGAGGATGTGGAGAGCAGTTGGGAGGAGGATGAAGAAAATGAAGGGGCGGGGAAGGAGGAGGAAAAAGGGCCGAGCTACACATATTTCAACGACTTTACATCTAATGTTAAAAATGGCCAATCGTATCACATAACAAATAAGAACTACTTTTACATTGGAAACATGTATTGTGGCTGTGGTCCAAACTTTGACATTTAATTTAAAAATTAAAAAATAGGAGGAGGAAGAGGCTGTGTAAAAGTCAGGGCTTTGGTCTTCTTCGTGGCCCCTGTGGATCACCCCGAAGGTAGCAGAGAGAGGCCCCGCCCAGTCTTCCCCAGTGGGACACCCCCGTGGCCTCCGCCGTCCCTTTTCCTGTGCCTCGACGTCAGCAGTGGGACCTCTGGCTGCGCCTGGCTTTGGCCCCAGGATCGCTCCGTGTCTCCCCGGGTCCTCGTCCTGGCTTCTCTGTCCCAGTGAGAACCAAGCGGCTCTATCATGCTGCCAGGAAGGAAGGAAGGAAGGACGAAGGAAGGCAGGCAGGAAGCCCACTTTTAGCGGGAGTGCCCCACGGCCCACTTTTAGCGGGAGTGCCCCACGGCCCTTGCAGGTGGCACAGAGGGCTCCGTTGCCGGAAGAGGTGAAAAAGAGGGGGTCCGGGCGCTGGAGGGTAGGGCGGGCTCAAAGGTGTCCTTTGGCAGGAGGAAGACACCCCCCCCCCCAGGCCATCCACCTGGCCTTCTGCTCCTTCAGATTCATGGGAGGGGAAGGGTGCGAGCAGTCATGAAGGAGGGCCATGTCCACAAGGAATTGCAATCGGAAGCTTTTTTTAATGCAGAACCATAATGAAGAGTTAGGAAACCGCCTGCCCATGAGTGCGTAAAGCTGGCCTGCACAACCCGTGGTCCCCCAGGCATTTTGGGCTTCAGCTCCCAGAGTTCCTACTCATCGGGCAAGCTGCCATGAGGGGCTTCTGGGAGTTGGAGCCCCAGGCACCTGGGGGGCCGCAGGTTGTGGAGGGAGACCTGGTGGGAAGGGTCACGCTCAACCTCTCAACGCGAAACAGCTGCACTTTCCTAAAAAATGTCACGACGTGGAGGCTTAAGCCTCTGATAACGCTGCCACCAACCTAAAATAGCCTTTAGGATTTTGTAAAGTTAACACACAGAGCGCACCAGCCTTGGCTCTTATACTAACAAGGACTGGGAGGATTACTGAGGTAAAAATCCGCCAAAAAGCTGGAACTGTCACCACACAGGAGCTGTTAAATTAACTGCTAGATGGAATGAGGCACCAGAGAGGCTTTTCTTTAGAAATTAACAATGAAAAGGTTTATTGATGGAACTAACAGCTATAAAAGGCACAGAAGCGTAAGTGGTTGTCAAGAAAGGTACAGTAGTTTGTGGTTTCATAAAACATGTATCTTTAAACTTTGATACAGGACTAGACCGGTGGAATGTCTTTCACAGCTTGTCAAAATACTCCCTCACTCTAATCTTGAAACTAGTAGTGAGTTCCTTCAACTAATTAATCTTAGTTAGTTCCCTGAGAATCCACTCAGGCTTCTGGGACACACTAACTTCCTACAAGAGCTCCCTAGTAAGCTGTCCCCAAGTGTGAGCCAATCTCTTAACCTAAGAAATCTAAGTCTGCTGTCTGACTCTCCCGGTCGGCTTTCCACAGACTTCTCCTGTCAGCTATCTAAGACACTCCCTGTCTTGCTGGCTGCTCACAATGGACTCCCATGTTGCTCTGACAAGAGCCAAGTTCCCTCTCTCTGAAAAAGCTACACTTTCCCCCTCCTCAGTCAGCTGGCTCCTCCCCTTCACTCTGAGCCACTCCCCTGCAGCTCTCCCTCTCCCCCTCTCTGGAGAGGCTTCAAGCCACTCCCCCTCTCCTAGCCATTCTATCTAACCAGGGATGCCAAACTGCTACCCAGGCCTCGGCCCAGCTAAAATGAGTGAGTCCTTCCGAGGGGTGATGTACCAACAGCACATCACTCTCTACCCCTTCTCTTCTCAATCCCATGCATAGGTAGACTTTAACTTCCTATTCCAAATATCTTCGCATTCGTCTCATTATCTTGTACGTCCTATACTGAGGGCCATTTGTCTGTATGCTGCTCCACCTCTTCTGTTTCCGTACTCCATTCCAGTAGGTGTTTATAGATATTCTTTGTCATCCGTTTATTCTCTCTCAGCATTATTTCTTTGTCCCAGAATGTTTCTTGATCCATAAATCCCCATTTAAAAATTAGTTTTTTGTCGTGATATTCTTTTAACGGTCTGTCTTGAAACCAGGATATGTTTTCGTATATTCGGTGTATTTCTTCTCTCTCTCTCTCGTTTTTTCGGTATTTATTTGTAAGTGGGCCTGTTTTCCCATCCGGAAGGTCTTCTTCGTGGAGTTTCTCGTGGCGAAATACACACCAGCGATTTTGGATAAAGCCTTAAAAAATATATTTATCCCATATTTTTTTATCAGGCCAGATCTTACAAAGTGGTGGCCAGTTTTTCTTTCAATGTTTATCTTCCCATCTCACAGGAATGAATGCCTGTTCAATGATCGAATCCTTCTCATGTGTATTTTTTAATCTTTTTTTTAAATAAAAAAAATCATCCAATCTCTCATCCACATCAATGCCCTCGCTCCATAGTATAATTTCAGGCCAGGCTCCTTCAGATTCATGGGTGAGGCTTTCCTCTTAAGACAACCTGTAACCCTCCGGGCATTTTGGACTTCGGCTCCCAGAATTCCTGGCCATTGGCCAAGCGGGCAAGAGGGACTTCTGGGAGCTGGGGGGCCAGTCACCTGGAGGGCCGCAAGTTAGTGGCCTGTCCTAAAGACATCCCAAGGGGCCTCATTCAGGGAGCCTTTTACTCAGGTCAAATAGGACAAACATTGCACGATTAGGACTTAAGCCTTGTTCCTTTACAGTCGTTTACTCTTCGTTGTGGTTCTGCAAAAGGTTCCGATTTTAATCCTTGTGGACGTGGCCCTCCTCCGCAGGGGTCTCTCGCTCCCTTGTCTCCGACTGGTCTGGATTCCTAATAACACAATGCAGTGCAGTTACTATCTATCGTTACTCACATATAACACATAGAGGGAATTCAAATAATACACTTGTATTTAGCTTCCAAATAAGCACTGTATTCTAAGTATCTTCAACACAAAACTCTATATACACATATAATGTAGCGCACAAACACAGTGAAAATAACACAGTCACTCACGATACTCTCTGTCACCCTTCACAGAGTAAATACACTCAATGTATAGTTCAGTTCCTTTATGGTGTCCTTCTGTGGTGTATCTTCAGACCCAATGGTCAAATAAATTTGTATTC
>JARBWK010000015.1:15962-27519 GCA_030556195.1 Anolis apletophallus | reverse complement strand
GCGACCCACTGGAGATCAGATAACACCCCACAAAGGAGGAATAGAGGAAAAAACTCCTAGAAATTAGTACAATGGAGAAACTAACGGAAGCAATTAGGGAAAAAAATACTAATCAGAAATATAATTATAAATGGAATTGGTCCCTTCTCCAGGAATATTGTAAGAGGGAATGTAAGGTAGAAATAGAAATGTGATGGGATCTCCGGCTCAAGTAACATGTAAAGTGAAATGTAACTGATACATGTCAATCCCTAATTATAGGTCGGAGAAAGATAGGTCGGGAAATACAGAGACGTGGAAAATTTCTCCAAAAACATGCAAAATGAAACAATACTAAATCAAGAAGGAAATGACCCTATCGGACATCAAACCCTGTTTTTCTTTTTCAAGTGCACATCTGTTCTTCCCTTTCCCTTTTAATTCTGACTTATTCTGTTCACGCCGTGGATGGTCACTCTAAACCACCTGGCGTGAACCACTTTAATTTCACTGTTTCAGCTTTATCTTACTACTTTGCTATATGTTTTTATTACGACTTTTGAAACTCAATAAAGATTTATTTTAAAAAAAAATAAACCATTTTGATTTCATCTACAGCACAGTTGTCGTGAGTCTTCCTCATCCTTGTACCCGCACGTCCAGGTAGCCTTGGTAAAAGTAAATTTGCTACTCGGAGTTCCATAACTCCCTAATTTGCTGCTTCAGTTTGAGTCCACAGTGCTCTCTGGATGTAGGTGAACGACAACTTCCAAACTCAAGGTCAATTCCGAAGCAAACCCTTTCAGTACTTTCTGTTGGTCATGAGAGTTCAATATGCCAAGTTTGGTTCGATTCCATTGTTGCAAGAGTTCAGGATGCTCTTTGATTGTGAGTTAACTATAAATCCCAGAAACGGTAACTCCCAAATGTCAAGGTCTATTTCCCCCAAACTCCATCTGTGTTCACATTTGGGCATATTGAGTATTCATGCCAAGTTTGGTCCTGATCCAACATTGTTTGAGTCCACAGTGCTCTCTGGATGTAGGTGAACTACAACTCCAAAACCCAAGGTCAATGCCCACCAAACTCTTATAGTATTTTCTCTTGGTTATGGCAGTTCTGTGTGGAAAGTTTGATTCCATTCCATCATTGGTGGAGTTCAGAATGCTCTTTGATTGCGGGTGAACTATAATTCCCAGCTGTTGAGCAAGACCTTCGTGTGTGTCTTTCTGCCATTCCTGCCAGGATATCTATGTTGAGTTCACCGAAACAGGCCCAGGTTTCACACTGAGTGTATAAATACATTTAAAAACATATTAACTATATGTATGACTGTGTTAGAGTGTCGTTTTGTGTCATTTTGGTTGGTGGTGTGCCCCAGGATTTTGTAAATGTCAAAAATGTGCTGCGGCTCAAAAAAGTTTGAGGCAGAAAAGTAATTTCTGGCCTTTACAGTTTCCCATCCTGGCTTTGAATTGGCAATGAGAAACAACAGCAAGGGACACATATTCTCCATCATCTCCACCATTTTAGCGTGAATTGTGGTCCGAGGCCTAGCCCCGGTTTGCAAAGGTTTAAGCCAGATTTAAAGGCCTTCTCCGAGGTGCTGAAGGTCTGAAATAAGATTCCCAAACCGGGAACAGATTTGCAAGAAGGGGAGGCATTGATGCCAAATCACTTGCAGATTGATGGCTTTTTCAAGAGCTTCCCCTCACAGCCGCTCAAGTGAATTGTCCCATTGACGTTATGGCGATTGTGCTGGAAGCAATTACCGCTCGGAGGAAGAAAAGGGAATAAAGGGCAGCTCCGAGCCACGATTTGTCCCTTTGCGGATTGGCTTGGAAGGGAAGAATCAATTGGGCAGCTCCAGACAAATCCAAAGCCTGGGTCTTCATTGTAAATATACGGTCTGGAGAAAAGGAGGAAGGACGTTTTCCATGCACTTTGGAAAAGTCTGTTCTGAATCGCAGAATAAATACTGATGGAATGGAATACCAAGGATGTAAACATTGTGGTTTTTGCCTTCTGCCACCTCAATCCAAGGCTCAAATTTTATAGTAGTGTGGATTTCTGCAATATGGAGCGACTGAACCAAGATGCCAGGTATAGAAAGCACGCACAATGTATGAGTATAGATATCCATGTGCCTCCATGCACAATGCTGCTTCCAGAGCCTGGAAAATGGATTTCTCCTTGGATAAAAATGGCCAACTGCTTCCATAGATGAGTCTAAGAGCTGGGACCCCAAGAACTATCTAGTGCAGACATGGGCACACTTCGGTCCTCCGGGTGTCTTGAACTTCAACTCCCACAGCGTACCAGCTGTTAGGAATTGTGGGAGTTGGAGTCCAAAACACCTGGAGGGCCAAAGTTTACCCATGCCTGATCTAGTCCAACCCCATTCCCTTTTAAGGATGGACAAAATCGTGTTGGGATTTTGAAAGCCAGCCTTGAATCGTCCCCCCAAAAACCTTGATGCAGGTCTTGAAGAGGCTAAGGCTTCTCTAGGGCAGGGGTTGGGAACCTTTTTGACTCAGAGAGCCATGAAAGCAAAATATTTGGAAATTTATTTCAGTGAGAGCCATATAATATATATATAATCTATTTTAAGACTGAATTCAACTAAATATGAGTCTATACGTACATACGATGAGAAGAGGATTCCCTCGGCAGAATGACGGGACACTTCAGACCTGGCTTTGCAAAAGGCATGCTCAGGACTCTGGGAAGGAAGAGAAGACGGAAGGAAGGAAGGAAGGAAGGAAGGAAGGAAGGAAGGAAGGAAGGGGGGAAAGAAAGAAAGACGGAGGAAATAAAGGAGGGAGGGGGAGAGGATGAAAGAAAAAAAGGAACGAACTATGGAAAAGGAAGAAAAGAAAAGCAGGAGGCAAGGAGGGGAAGGGAAAGAAGGAAATGGGGAGGGAAAGGGAGAAAGGAAAAGGAGTGAGAAAAAATAAAATAATGAAGGGTAAAGTAGAAAAGAAAGAAGGGGAGAGAGGGAAGTGAAAAGAAAGGAAGGAGAAGGAAAGGAAGACTTGGGGAAAAGAATAGAAGAGGAAGGAAGAAGGAGAATGGAGGAAAGAAGGAAGGGGAGAGAGGGAGGGAAAAGGAAGGAGAGAAGGAGAAAGAAAGGGTGAAGGGGAAAAAGGAAGGAAGGAAGGAAGGAAGGGGAGAAGGAAAGAATGGAAGAGTCATGGCACATTTTCACCACTCTTCTCCTGCTGGGAAACAGCTGCTCTGGAGAGCCAGATCCAATTGTCAAAAGAGCCATACCTGGCTTGCGAGCCATAGGTTCTCGACCCCTGCTCTAGCGATTCCTAAATTCTGGTGTTACAGGTTTCAGTTCCCATAAGCCCCTGCTACTTTGGCCAATGGCTGGAGATTTGGGGACTGAAGGACCATCGTCTGGGTAAATGGAGACTCCACCACAGACATCGGAAGAGCCGCAAACCAAGTTTTCCCATGACTGACAGCTGTTGAGCAAGACCTTCGTGTGTGCCTTTCTGCCATTCCTGCCAGGATATCTATGTTGTGTTCATCGAAACAGGCCCAGGTTTCACACTGAGTGTATAAATACATTTAGAAACATATTAACTATATGTATGACTGTGTTAGCCATTTTGGTTGGTGGTGTGTCCCAGGATTTTGTAAATGTAAAAAATGTGCCGCAGCTCAAAAAAGGTTGGGACGCACTGGTCTACTGGTAAACAGCTAGGTTCTGGTTACTGACCCTTATGCTCATATGGGTAACCTCCCCATGGTTATTTTGTTTAATTTATATGCTCCCTTTTTCCCAGATTGCCTCCCAAATCAGTTTTTGAAAAACAATGTTATAGCATTTACCATACAATATGAAAACAATTGGTCGGTTTGTTTTTCTTTCCATTTCTTCAGGAGACATCGTTTACTTCTTAGACGTCGTGCTCTTTTGTTTTTGGAAACTTCTGAAAGCTGGCTGGACTCTTTCCAGAGCCATGGCCACGGAAGAGAAGAAACCCGACGCAGAGTCGACCAAAACGCAATCTACGCCTTCCTCCTCAACCAACCAAACCAAGGTACGGTGGTGGCATCTTTCTCCCAAGCTCAGATGCTCCAAAGGTTTGGAGGCTGCTCAGTATGTTGGATTCATTCTGTTACATTCATAAGTTGTACAGGCAGACCCCAAGTTATGGACACGATAGGTTCTCTAGTTTGCTCTTAAGCTGAATTTGTATGCAAGTTGGAGCAGGTACTTTTAAAAAATGTAACTCCACCCATATTTTTATCTATACCCTGAATAAGAGTGAAAATGTGTGTGTGTGGCTGGAGTGTCCACTTACACCAGGGGTGCCCACACTTTTTTCAGCATGCGAGCTACTTATAATAAAACGCCTCCCGTCCACGTTTGCTTCTGGACGAGAGAGAAGCAGGGTGGAGCAAGGGAAGGGGTGGGGCTTGGTGCAGCCTGGCTCCGCCCCCTCTGGCTTCAGCTCTAGCAGCAGCTGCTCCAGCCTTGAGGAGGGCAGGACCAAGCCAGTGGTGGCATAGCTAGCACAAGGCTGGCTTGGCCCTGCCCTCCTCAAGGCTGAGCAGCTGCTGGGAGCCGGCCGGCGGAGGGGCGGGGCTTGGCATGGCCTGGCTCCGCCCCCTCTGGCTTCAGCTCTAGCAGCAGCTGCTCCAGCCTTGAGGAGGGCAGGGCCAAGCCAGCTCCACCCATATTTTTATCTATACACTGAATAAAAGTGAAAATATGTGTGTGTGGCTGGAGTGTCCACTTACACCAGGGGTGCCCACACTTTTTCAGCATGCGAGCTACTTATAATAAAACGCCTCCCGTCCACGTTTGCTTCTGGACGAGAGAGAAGCAGGGCGGAGCAAGGGAAGGGGTGGGGCTTGGTGCAGCCTGGCTCCGCCCCCCTCTGGCTTCAGCTCTAGCAGCAGCTGCTCCAGCCTTGAGGAGGGCAGGGCCAAGCCAGCTCCACCCATATTTTTATCTATACACTGAATAAAAGTGAAAATATGTGTGTGTGGCTGAGTGTCCACTTACACCAGGGGTGCCCACACTTTTTCAGCATGCGAGCTACTTATAATAAAACGCCTCCCGTCCACGTTTGCTTCTGGACGAGAGAGAGCAGGGCGGAGCAAGGGAAGGGGCGGGGCTTGGTGCAACCTGGCTCCGCCCCCCTCTGGCTTCAGCTCTAACAGCAGCTGCTCCAGCCTTGAGGAGGGCAGGGCCAAGCCACTGGTGGCATAACTAGCACAAGGCTGGCCTGGCCCTGCCCTCCTCAAGGCTGGAGCAGCTGCTGGGAGTGCCGAAGCCGGGGAAGGGGCGGGGCTTGGTGCGGCCCGGCTCTGCCCCCTCTGGCTTCAGCTCTAGCAGCAGCTGCTCCAGCCTTGAGGAGGGCAGGGCCAAGCCAGTGGTGGCATAGCTAGCACAAGGCTGGCTTGGCCCTGCCCTCCTCAAGGCTGGAGCAGCTGCTGGGAGTGCCGAAGCTGGGGGAGGGGCTTGGCATGGCCTGGCTCCGCCCCCTCTGGCTTCAGCTCTAGCAGCAGCTGCTCCAGCCTTGAGGAGGGCAGGGCCAAGCCAGTGGTGGCATAGCTAGCACAAGGCTGGCTTGGCCCTGCCCTCCTCAAGGCTGGAGCAGCTGCTGGGAGTGCCGAAGCCGGGGGAGAGGGTGGGGCTTGGCATGGCCTGGCTCCGCCCCCCTCTGGCTTCAGCTCTAGCAGCAGCTGCTCCAGCCTTGAGGAGGGCAGGGCCAAGCCAGTGGTGGCATAGCTAGCACAAGGCTGGCTTGGCCCTGCCCTCCTCAAGGCTGGCAGCTGCTGGGGTGCCAAAGCCAGGGAGGGGTGGGGCTTGGCATGGCCTGGCTCCGCCCCTCTGGCTCAGCTCTAGCAGCAGCTGCTCCAGCCTTGAGGAGGGCAGGGCCAAGCCAGTGGTGGCATAGCTAGCACAAGGCTGGGTTGGCCCTGCCCTCCTCAAGGCTGGAGCAGCTGCTGGGAGTGCCGAAGCCAGGGAAGGGGCGGGGCTTGGTGCAGCCTGGCTCCGCCCCCTCTGGCTTCAGCCCTAGCAGCAGCTGCTCCAGCCTTGAGGAGGGCAGGGCCAAGCCAGTGGTGGCATAGCTAGCACAAGGCTGGCCTGGCCCTGCCCTCCTCACGGCTGAAGAAGCTACTGGGAGTGCCGGGGGAAGGGGCGGGGCTTGGTGCGGCCCGGCTCTGCCCCCTCTGGCTTCAGCTCTAGCAGCAGCTGCTCCAGCCTTGAGGAGGGCAGGGCCAAGCCAGTGGTGGCATAGCTAGCACAAGGCTGGCTTGGCCCTGCCCTCCTCAAGGCTGGAGCAGCTGCTGGGAGTGCCGAAGGCCGGGAAGGGGTGGGCTTGGCATGGCCTGGCTCCGCCCTTCTGGTTTCAGCTCTAGCAGCAGCTGCTCCAGCCTTGAGGAGGGCAGGGCCAAGCCAGTGGTGGCATAGCTAGCACAAGGGTGGCTTGGCCCTGCCCTCCTCAAGGCTGGAGCAGCTGCTGGGAGTGCCGAAGCCAGGGAAGGGGGCGGGGCTTGGCGTGGCCTGGCTCCGCCCCCTCTGGCTTCAGCTCTAGTAGCAGCTGCTCCAGCCTTGAGGAGGGCAGGGCCAAGCCAGTGGTGGCATAGCTAGCACAAGGCTGGCTTGGCCCTGCCCTCCTCAAGGCTGGAGCAGCTGCTGGGAGTGCCGAAGCCAGGGAAGGGGGCGGGGCTTGGCGTGGCCTGGCTCCGCCCCCTCTGGCTTCAGCTCTAGTAGCAGCTGCTCCAGCCTTGAGGAGGGCAGGGTCAAGCCAGTGGTGGCATAGCTAGCACAAGACTGGCTTGCCCCTGCCCTCCTTCAAGGCTGGAGCAGCTGCTGGGAGTGCCGAAGCCGGGGAGGGGCAGGGCTTGGCACGGCCAGGCTCCGCCCCCTCTGAGGAGCACCCCATCCGCTGCGATCGATTTCCTTCAGTCCTGTGTTCGACTGGTCGATCATGATCGACTTCCTGGGCAGCCCTGACTTACACAGACAAGCTCCTTCCTCCACACACAGCTATAGCTCTCATTACTCAGGAGACACCAATGCCCCCCCTTCCAGTGACATGTCCGATCTTTTTTACTTGGCCTGTACTTGAAATGCCTATTGAGTTTCCCCCTTCTTTTCAGACTGCCTCCGCAAATCCAAACTACGCCCTGAAGTTCACATTGGCAGGGCACACAAAAGCTGTCTCGTCGGTCAAATTCAGTCCCAACGGGGAGTGGTTGGCCAGTTCATGTAAGTATTGGCTCTGATGCATTCAGGTCGGGCAAAGAGCGAGGGGATATTCTTAATTGTCCTCTTATCTCGATGGCATCTTCTCTCCTTCCTTAGCTGCTGACAAGCTTATTAAAATTTGGGGCGTGTATGACGGCAGATTTGTAAAAACCATATCTGGCCACAAACGGGTGAGTACCTTTCTTCCTTCAAGAACCAATTTCTGTTTAGACAGGCCTTTAGTGAAGGAAACTCAACACCATCACGTTTATGGACTGGAACAAAGTACAGCATGATCTGACGAGATGCCACAAGAATGTGAATGTGTATTATTGTCGTTTCAAATTATTATTTTATGTTTTATTCTTACTATCAATGTAGTTGGATTGTTGTTTACATGATTTTAATATGTTGTAAGCCACTTTGGGTCCCTTGAGAGAGAAATGCGGGATATAAATAAAGATATTATTATTATTATTATTATGATACACAACAACATTAATATGCGCATCAAACAAGATCCTCATGAAATTGGATCTGGCCATGGTGGTCCACGCCTTAGTCACCTCCAGATTGGACTACTGTAATGCACTCGACGTGGGGCTGCCCTTGAAGACGGCTCGGAAATTTCAGTTGGTTCAACGGGCGGCAGCTAGGTTGCTAATTGGAGCGAGTTATAGGGAGCGGTCAACCCGCCTGTTTAAGGAGCTCCATTGGGTGCCGTTCATTTTCCGGTGCCAATTCAAGGTGCAGGTTCTTACCTACAAAGCCCTGAACGGTTTGGGACCTGCCTACCTGCGTGACTGCATTTCTGTTTATGAACCCACACGATCTCTTCGATCATCTGGAGAGGCCCTGCTCTCGCTCCCGCCCCCTTCGCAGGCGCAATTGGTGGGGGCGAGGGAGAGGGCCTTCTCTGTGGTATCCCCCTGACTCTGGAACTCGCTCCCCAAGGATATCAGACAGGCCCCCACATTGACAGTCCTTAGGAGGAGCCTGAAAATGTGGCTGTCCCAGTGTGCCTTCCCTGAATAAAGGAAACAATGCCCTGCTCTGACCAATTCCCTGCAAAATGTCCTCAGAAGCACTTTAACTACCCATTGTTTCCCAACACTAGTGTGCCATGAGTGATCATCAGGTGTGCCGTGGGAAATTGGAACCTCCAATAGTATTCTAGGGGCTTTCTCCGCTCGCCTCCCGTCCCCTACACTCTCCAAACCTGCATGGCGAGGTTTGTAGAGTGTAGGTTGGCCCAATCCCCTCGCCTGAAAGCAATGGAAGCAGACGAGGGGAGAAGTAGGAGGGCAGAGGGAAGAGGGGGTGCCGCGAGAGAAGGAGCGCCAGTCAGCCACGTCCCTCTCATTCGCGCCAAAGGGTAGGGAAAATGGATGCGAACTAGAAGGGCGGGGCCAGGGCCCGGCCATAGACCTCCTTGCAACTCCTACCTGCCTGCCTGGATCTTGACCCGCACCTCAATTCCTGGGACGGCCACCGCCGCTGATGCCGTCAGGCACTTCCGCCAGGCAGGCAGGCCGGCCGGCCGGCTGTCTGCCTCCTCTTTCCCCCTCCTCCTCTCCTGCAAAGGCTCACCGCGGACCTGGCGCGTGCACCCGCTTTTGTGCGAAAGCACACACCGCGCCATGGGCGCGCGCTGCCGCCTGGCTGGTTGGCAGGCTGGATGACGCGGTTGCGCGCTCACACGCACCCTGCACAAACATGCGCGCGCCTCCTTCCTTCCTTCCTTCCTTGGTGGGTCAGTGGCTGGTCTGTCTTCTCGCCCCGCACCGCTCAGAATGGCTGCTTCATCACGGTTCATTGAAGGCTGTAAGTAGCAGTGCCAGGGTCCTTCCACACATCAAGGAATATATTATCATAAAACCCAAAATATCAAGATATATATATATATATATATATCTGTATTCTGTATACCTTAATAAAGCGGAATGTTTGTATGTGTGCGGAGGGCGGAGGGGCGGAAGGACAGATATGTGGCAGTGTTCTGATTGGCAGCCACTTTCACAGGCCACAGCGACCAGCGCGGGTGATGAACCCGCACCAAACTTGGTACACATAACCCCCCTAACCCCCTTTACGTCCTGGTGGGGTTTGGGGGACATGACCCACAGATTATGGGATTTGTAGTACTTTCAAACACTTTGGTTCCCACAGACCACTGAGCCCAACAAAAAGGACCAATACAGACCACACTTGGCACACACAGCTCCCACTACCCACTCTACATCCTGGTGCAGTTCGGAGATGGGTGGACCCTGGATGATGGGAGTTGCAGTACCTCTACTCACTTCCTAAGTCTGCTGCAACCCTCATCCAATCACTGATCGAGACCAAACTTGGCATACATAACCCCCTATGACTGCCTTCATGTCCTGGTAAGGCTTGGGGGAGGACTGACAATGGATGATGGGCTTTGTAGTACTCTCACACCCCTCTGCTCCCACAGACCACTGCGGCTCCCAACAAACACCGATAAAGACCACACTTGGCACACAGAGCCCCAGTGACCCACTCTACAGCCTACTGAGGTTTGAGGGGGCAGAACATGGATGATGGAACTTGCAGTACCTTCCCCTCACTTTCCTAGACTGCTACAAACCTATTCCAATGACTAATCAGCACCAAACCTGGCACACAGAGCCCTCATGACCCACTCTACATCCTGGTGCAGATCGAAGGAGGGTGGACCATGGATGATGGGAGTTGCAGTACCTCTACTCACTTCCCAAGTCAGCTGTGACCCTCATTCAATTACTGATCGAGACCACACTTGGCACACATAACCCCCATGACTGCCTTCACGTCCTGGTGAGGTTCGGGGGAGGACTGACAATGATTGATGGACTTTGTAGTACTTTCACACCCCTCTGTCCCCACAGACCACTGCGGCCCCCAACAAACACCAATAAAGACCACACTTGGCACAGAGAGCCCCAGTGACCCACTCTACAGCCTACTGAACTTTGGAGGGAGGCAGAACATGGATGATGGGACTTGCAGTACCTTCCCTCACTTTCCAAGACTGCTGCAAACCTAATCCAATGACTGATCAACACCAAACCTGGCACACAGAGCCCTCATGACCCACTCTACATCCTGGTGCAGTTTTGTGTGAGATGGACCACGGATGATGGGACTTGAAGTACCTTCACTCACTTCCTAAAACCAATGCAACCCTCATCCATTCACCAATACAGACCAAACTTTGGACACAGAGCCCCCATGACCCAATCTACATCCTACTGCACTTTGGGGGAGGGTGGACCACAGATGATGGGACTTGCACTACCTTCAGTACTTTCATGATACCACTGCAACTCCCAATAATGATGGATCAAGACCAAACTTGGCACACAGAGCCCGCATGACCCACTCTACATCCTGCTGCACTTCTCAAATCACCCGGGCACCGCCGGGTCCCCAAGCTAGTGTGTGTGTGTATATATATAGATAGATATATATATATATATGCATCTTTTTTAATAGACCTAAGTTATGTTCGTTTGTGGGATTAACTATATGTATTAATGTGTTAGAGTGTTATTTTGTGTCATTTTGGTTGGTGGTGTCAGGGACTGGAATTGCGACCTCTGATCAGGCCCCAACACCAGCCTCTCACATTCTGTAAACATTGAGATAAGCAACCAGCTGTGGCCTTGCAGTAACGGCTTGGCCTTTTGGCGCGAAAGCAAAGACTCTTCCCGGGCTTTCCCGGATAAGGGGGAGGGACCTTAGTTCAATTGAAGGAGTGTCTATATAAGGCTGCACCTTTGTCCCTTTGCCAGTTCTAACTTTGATCGTTTGGCATCCTGAATAAAGTGCTTTCGTGGTATCCGGAAAACCCTCCTGCTTGGATATCTACATGCGACCCCTTGCTAAGCTGGTGCGGAGTTTTGGTCTGGAGTGTCATCAGTATGCTGATGTCACCCAGCTGGTACTGAGGATGGACGGCCGACCGGCCTCTGTACCTGATTGTTTCCAGCAATGCCTCGAAGCTGTGACTGGTTGGCCTTTTACCACCTGCGGCAAGCGAGGCGACTAGCACCCTACCTCTCCGGTAATGACCAAGCTACGGTAATCCAGGTAACGGTCATTTCGAAGCTTGACTACTGTAACGCCCTTTACATTGGTTTTCCTTTGTCGGTTACTATGTTGTAGTTCGTTATACTGTAAACCGTCCTGAGCCAACCGGAAAGGACGGTTTACAAATTGAAATAAATAAATAAATAAATATATCCTACCTCTGCGCACAGTGTTTATTTAAAAATATTTTATTCTAATAATTATTATCCCTGTTTTTGCTTTTGTATTCAATCACACGTTGGACACTTTCCAAGCATC
>JARBWK010000015.1:0-15862 GCA_030556195.1 Anolis apletophallus | reverse complement strand
TGGACACCACCCTCGGTTCTACCCTCCGGTGGACCCCGTCTGGGGACGTTTTCGGAGGCTAAGGATTGGCTCCAGGAGCTCACTGCACTTCAAGACTTTGCTACTACTCAATTGGACCAGGCGAAGGCCGACTACAAGCGGATGGCTGATCGGCGGCGCCAGGAGGGTCCTGCAATTCTGGTGGGGATAAAGTTTGGCTGTCCACCAAGAATCTGCCACGCAACGCCCCAGCCGCAAGTTGGATGCCCGGTTTTTGGGGCCCTACAAAGTTTTGGAGCGGGTGGGGCCTGTTTCAAGCTCCAGCTCCCTCGGACATGAAACTCCACCCGGTGTTTCATCGCTCCTTGCTCCGCCAGGCGAGGGGTGCGGCCTGATGTGGCATAGCCGCCTCCTCCCCCTGTGATGCGGGAGGCGGGGGAGGAGGTCGGAGTCTGCGGGACATTTTGATGCTCGCATCCGGTACCGGAAGTTGGAGTATTTCATTGACTGGAAGGTTTTGGCCCGGAAGAGCGTGCTTGGGTCAAGGCTCGAGATGTCCACGCGCCGGAGTTGGTGGCCCCTTCCACCGCAAGTATCCTGACAAGCCCAAGCCCGGGGGCGGCCCAGGGGCCCCTGAGGGGGGATAGTGTAGCACCCATGGGCCCGTTCGTTGCCAATGGGAGGGGTGAGGCGCGGGGTCCCGATGCCACTGGGACCCGCACAGGCTGAAGGGGACTCGGAGGACGAGTTGGAAGGCCCAGAGCAAGATTGGTCAGCAGTGCCTTTGCCCAGTTCACCTGCAAAGAGTTTAGCCTGGGATTTTGAGTGGGAGCATTCTCCCGGGAAGGAGGCGGACCAGGTGGAGATGGAAGGCAGCGAAGCAGATAGCGGAGATAGTTATGAATTCCCAAACGGCCGAGGTTCCCAGGACCTGGCCGAGCAGCAGATGGAGGCCAGCGGCTGGGAAAGTTCGGGGGAGGCTGCTTCTCAAGGAGATAGCGATACTGAACTGGAAGAGCGGGGCCGTTCCCATAACAGACGCAGGGACATAGAGCAGGGCAGGAGGAGCTGGCATCTGTCCCTAGACCGTCGCCGTTCGGAAAGTAGAGACTGGAGACGCCGGGCCCTAGATCGTCGAGGCCCGGCCGAAGGATTAGAACGGCTCCGTGGGAACTGATCCTCAGTTCTCCGGCCACGTCTGATCTGAAGGGCGTGAAAGCGAGTGAACCACGGAGCCTAGTTTGGCTCGCCTTGGACCAAGACCTTGCCTTGATATTGATTCGCATTGTTGCGGATACCCTGCTTTGTTCGAGGCAATCCGGGAACTTGCCAAGTTTATTGCCACGTTTGCTTTTGGAACTATCCTTTGGAACTTTGTTGGCCTTAATTGGACTACAGCTTTGCTGTTTGCTTGATTCTTTGATCTCTTCAAGAGAATTGTCTTTTGACCTTTTTATATTCAATAAAATTAGTTAGCCTTTGCTACGTCTCCGTGTGTGTGTTAAAGGGGCAGTACTAAGTCGGTGATTGTGACACAGAGGTAGATATCTGGGCTATTATGAAAGAGAGGTAACTACCTCTTCCTTCCCCCCTTTTTCTTCCCCTTCCTCTCCTTCCGTCTCTACCGCTGTCTTTCATTCACTCTTTGGTTTCATCCTTCCTTCTCTGTTTCCTCCCCCCTTCTCTACTTTTTCATCTCCTTCCTTCCTTCTCTGTTTCTGTCCTTTTTTCAGTTTTTATTTCCTTTTCGCCTCCCTTCCTGCTTCCTCCCTTCTTTACCTCTTTCCTGCCTTTCCTTTTTCTTTCCTTTCTACTTTCTCTTCTTCCTTCCTTCGGTACCTCCTTCCTTCCTTCCTTCCTGCCTTCCCTCTTTCCTTTCCCTCCCTCCTTCTCTCTTTCCGCCTTTCCCTCTTCCTTTTCCCTCCCTCCTTTCTTCTCTCCATCCTTCCTTCTTTACCTCTTTCCTTCCCTCCTTCCTTCTTTCCCTCCCTCCTTCTCTCTTTCTTTCCTTCCCCCTTTCCCTCTTTCATTCCTTCCCTGTTTCCCTCCCTCCTTTCTTCTCTCCTTGCTTCCTGTCTGTTCTCCCCTAATACCATGGCAGAGTCCCTTCTAACTCTATTCTACGAGTGTATTTAATATAGTAATATATAGTAGTAACATTATATTATATTATGTTTCTATGTATGTATGTGTGCGGAGGGCGGATATGTGGCAGCTTTCTGATTGGTTTCCACTGTGGTTTTATTTGCATATGGCTTCCGATTGGCCAGTGTCAACATTCTAACAGTCTGAAGTGGCTGAGAGTGGAAAGGCAAAGGCATCTTCTCTTTTTTTTCAGGATTTGTAAGTTGTTTTTAGTTTTATTTTAGTTTTTTATTGTTTTTGGACACACCTTGCATTGTGACATGTTATGTTGCCAAATTTGGTGTGATTCTGTTCAGTGGTTCTTTTGTTTACTTCAGCCTAATTATGAAAGCTGCATATATATATATATATATATATATATATATATATATATATATATATATATATATATATAGATTAAGGAGTAGGAAGTACAGACAGCCCTTTACATTGATTGCGGTTAGGAGCATTGGACAACCGACCTTTCCCCTTACCATAAATTCTGTACTTTCTTCTCTTCAGGTGCACTTCAATCACGACGGCTCCCTGATCGTGTCCAGCAGCTACGATGGCCTTTGGTAAGTAAGGAGAGGGAAGATAATGGGATTAAGAAGCGTTTTGGGTTCCTATGTGCTCAGACAGGTATTGAAAGCAGATATATGTGAAGTAGGAATGGACAGTGTTTCTCAACCTTTTTTGAGCCGCGGCACATTTTTTACATTTACAAAATCCTGGGGCACACCACCAACCAAAATGACACTCTAACTGTCATTTTACTAATTGTTAACCTCCCCCTTGTGATGCCACTGCTTCCGCCAAACCACCCCCCCCCCCCCCCCCCGGGGAGGCCCACGTGCAGGCGGCCCGTCACCGTCCCGCTGGAGAGAGCTGCACTGAGTGGCCGAGCGCACACAGGCTCGGCTGAGCAGGACAAATAGGAATTGAGCACATGGGCGGGCTCCGAGCCTTGGAACAAACTGCGGCGGAGGCTCGCAGCCGTCGCCACCCCAGCTCTCCTCCCGGGGCGTTCAGCCTCCCAAGAGTGCCTCCCTCCTTAGGCTCCGTGCCTCCCCCGCCTTAGGCTTCCGTGCCTCCCCCGCCTTAGGCTCCGGCCTCCCGCCTTAGGGGCTTCCGTGCCTCCCCCGCCTTAGGCTCCGTGCCTCCCCCGCCTTAGGCTTCCGTGCCTCCCCCGCCTTAGCCTCGTGCCTCCCCCCCGCCTTAGGCTTCCGTGCCTCCCCGCCCCGTGCCTCCCCCGCCTTAGGCTCGGTGCCCCCCCCGCCTAGGGCTTCCGTGCCTCCCCCCCTTTAGGCTTCCGTGCCTCCCCCCCGCCTTAGGGCTTCCGTGCCTCCCCGCCTTAGGCTTCCGTGCCTCCCCCGCCTTAGGGCTTCCGTGCCTCCCCGCCTTAGGGCTCCGTGCCTCCCCCGCCTTAGGCTTCCGTGCCTCCCCCGCCTTAGGCTTCCGTGCCTCCCCCGCCTTAGGCTTCCGTGCCTCCCCCGCCTTAGGCTTCCGTGCCTCCCCCCTTAGGCTCGTGCGTCCCCCCCGCCTTAGGCTTCGGTGCCCCCCCTGCCTTAGGCTTCGTGCCTCCCCCCGCCTTAGGGCTTCCGTGCCTCCCCCGCCTTAGGCTTCCGTGCCCCCCGCCTTAGGGCTTCAGTGCCTCCCCCGCCTTAGGGCTTCCGTGCCTCCCCCGCCTTAGGCTTCCGTGCCTCCCCGCCTTTAGGCTCGTGCCTTCCGTGCCTCCCCCGCCTTTAGGCTTCCGTGCCTCCCCGCCTTAGGGGCCTCCCCGTGCCTCCCCCGCCTTAGGCTTCCGTGCCTCCCCCGCCTTAGGCTTCCGTGCCTCCCCCCCTTAGGCTTCGTGGCTTCCGTGCCTCCCCCGCCTTAGGGCGTGCCTCCCGCCTTAGGCTTCCGTGCCCCCCCGCCTTAGGCTTCCGTGCCTCCCCCCCCCCCTTAGGCTTCCGTGCCTCCCGCCTTAGGGCTCCGTGCCTCCCCCCAGGCTTGGGGCTCCGTGCCTCCCCGCCTTAGGCTTCCGTCCCCCCGCCTTAGGCTTCCGTGCCTCCCCCCCCTGCCTTAGGCTTCCGTGCCTCCCCCGCCTTAGGCTTCCGTGCCTCCCCCGCCTTAGGCTTCCGTGCCTCCCCCGCCTTAGGCTTCCGTGCCTCCCCCTGCCTTAGGCTTCCGTGCCTCCCCCCCCCCCGCCTTAGGCTTCCGTGCTGTCGCCTTGGGGCCAGATCGGGAAGGAACCAAGCTGGGCTGTGGAGCTGCACATCCCAGCCTCTGCTCTGCTCTGATCCGAACCCGGAGCCCAGCCAGGAGAGGCCAGGAGATGAGGGGTTGCTCCCCTTCCCCGGCGCGGAGGGGCTAGAGGGCAGAAAGCCTCGCCTCAGGCCTCTGGGCGCGGGGTCGTACAGGGGCAGCTCCCGCGGATTCCTCCCCCCTCTCCTCCTCCTTGCTGTCGGAGGGGAGGAGGGCAGAAGAGCGCCCAGGAGCCAGGAAGCAGGGGGAGCTGCAGCCCGGCCAGGTAGCCCTTGGCGCACAGAGGGAGGGAAGGAAGGAAGGAAGGAAGGAAGGAGAGAGAGGGAGGGAGGGAGGAGGGAGGAAAGTTCTGGACGCCGAGGGCTCTCCCTGACTGCAGCCAGGAAAGCCTCATGTCCGCTGCCTGAAGTTTCCTGCTAGGTTCTCTCTCTCTCTCTCTCTCTCTCTCTCCACCAGGGGTGCTCATTAGGTAGATTAGGTCCAAGGCGTTGTAGCTTTATATAAGGCCAAGTCTTACTATTTTTTTATTTCACGACATTTCTATGCCGCCCTTCTCAACCCCAGAGCGGCTCACAAGGAAAATGCAAATACGGTAAACTATATTATTGCCACAGCACAACATCAATATTACATATCACATTGTACTATAACAATATCAGATTAAACTATAACAATTATATCGCAGTATTATTAGTAATATTGCATGTAACACAAAGTATATAATTATAATATCATATTATTAGGAGTATTATATTGCATTGCATTACACCATTGTCAATATTATATGTATACACAATATATTATACCATACCATACTACACTATAATATATCATACTATAATATACTATATTATACCGTAAAATATAATATATTATACCATACTATACTATATCATACTATAATATACTACATTATACCATGAAATATAATACAGTATATATCACATTGAACTATAACAATTATAGCACAGTATTATTAGTAATATTGCATGTAACACAAAATATATAATTATAATACATTATTATTAGTATTATATTGCATTACATTACAACATTATCAATATTATATGTATACACAATATATTATACCATACCATATTACACTATAATATATCATATTATAATATACTGCATTATATTACAAAATAATAAATAAAATTATTTATTTAAATAAAAATGATTTTTTTAAAAAATATATAAAATTAACGCAATTAAGCAAATAAAGATAACATACACAAACCATCAATCACATTCCAAAACCACAAAAATAAAATAAATAAAACTCAACCACCTCGTCCCCAACCAGAGAAATTAGTTTCTAACAATCCCCCTTTATTTTGACATTTCAGTCGAATCTGGGATACCGCCTCAGGCCAGGGTTTGAAAACATTGATTGGTAAGTGTTTGTTGAAACCAATGCTAATCTACAAAGCCGGTGAGCATCACTTTCCGTCAACGGCGTTCTGCTTTTTCTCTTGTAGACAACAACAATCCGCCGGTGTTCTTTGTGAAGTTCTCTCCAAACGGGAAATACATCCTAGCTGCAACTTTGGACAAGTAAGCGACAAGGCATGACTGGCAGAGACCTTTTTATGTTCCCATTTTTCTTTATCCGTCCAATCACCTTATATGTCTTACTAAATTCTACTTTTCCCCCCCTCCGCTCTTTAGCACTCTCAAACTTTGGGACTACAGCAAAGGAAAGGTGAGTTTCACGGCTTTTCCTTTCGATGGTTAACTGGGAGTTCAGAAGGGGAAGGCAAAGCTTCCAATGAGCTTTTTCGCCCAAACTCATATCTGCTTTTTGTAATGGCTTGTGACTGTGCCTATCTATATATTTATTATTTTACTCTATTTATTATAATCATTATTATTACACTTATTATTTTACTCTGATATTATTACATGTATTATTTTACTTTATTACTGTTATTATTACGTTTATTATTTTAGCCTATTATGATTACATTTCCATTATTTTACTTTATTATTATTACATTTATTATTTTACTCTATTATTATCATTATTATTACACTTATTATTTACTCTGATATTATTACATGTATTATTTTACTTTATTAATGTTAATTATTACATTTATTATTTTAGCCTATTATTATTACATTTCCATTATTTTACTTTATTATTATTATTATTACATTTATTATTTTACTCTATTATTATCATTATCATTACACTTATTATTTTACTCTGATATTATTACTTTATTACTGTTATTATTACGTTTATTATTTTACCCTAGTATTACATTTCCATTATTTTACTTTATTATTATTATTACATTTATTATTTTACTCTATTATTATCATTATTATTACACTTATTATTTTACTCTGATATTATTACTTTATTACTGTTATTATTACCTTTATTATTTTACCCTAGTATTACATTTCCATTACTTTACTTTATTATTATTATTACATTTCCATTATTTTACTCTATTATTATCAGAAGGATACATAAGCACATTTACATTGAAGAAAGATAGAGTAATGGTTTAATCAGAGTTGGACAGTCTTCGCTTAAATTACAGTTTTATGTAAATATTCAGAAACATTTACCCTACTGATCCCTCAATTAATATAATCTTATTTTTTTTATTTATTTATTTCACGATATTTATATACCGCCCTTCTCAACCCCGAAGGGGACTCAGAGCGGCTCACAATCAAATGCAAATACAATGTACTGTAATTATTGCCACAGTAATCATATTGTACATATCATATTGTACTATAACAACATCACATTGAATTATACAAATACAATAAACTATATTATTGCCATAGCACAACATCAATATTACATATCACATTGCACTATAACTATATCACATTGAACTATAACAATTATATCGCAATATTTTTAGTAATATTGCATGTAATACAAAATATATAGTTATAGTATCATAATATTGTTATTAGTAGTAGTAGTAGTATATTGCATTACATTGCAACATTATCAATATTATATACTAGCTTGGGGACCCGGCAGTGTCCGGGTTATTTGAGAAAGGCCTTGTGTGCCAAGGTTGGTCCTAACAGATGTTTACGTGGCTTGCAGTGGTCTCAGGAACTTAGTGAAGGTACTGCAAGTCCCATTGGCCATGGTCCACCCTCCTCCAAACAGCACCAGGATGTAGAGTGGGTCATGGGGGCTGTGTGTGTCACATTTGGTCTTGATCATTCATTGGATGAGGGTTGCAGCGGTCTTGGAAGGTGAGTGAAGGTACTTCCAAGTCCCATCATCTGTGGTCCATCCTCCTTGAAACAGCACCAGGGTGTAGAGTGGGTCAAGGGGGCTCTGTGTGCCAAATTTGGTCTGTATTGGTCATTGGGTGAGGGTCGCATTGTTTTCAGGAAGTGAATGAAGGTACTGCAAGTCCCATCAGCCATGGTCCATCCTCCCTCAAACTGCACCAGGATGTAGAATGCATCTTGGGGGATCTGTGTGCCAAGTTTGGTCTTGTTCTGTCATTGTTGGGGGCCTAGTCAGGAAAATCAAGTTGAGGAAGCCTTGCTGTCAACTTTGGGCCTGGTCTGTGATGTATAGGGGCTACAGTGTTGTTTGGGAAGTGAAAGAGGCGAAGGTACTGCAAATCCCATCATTCGTGGCCCATCCTGCCCTAAACCACACCAGGTTGTGAAGTGGGCCATTGGGCCCCTGTGTGCCAAGTTTGGTCCTGATCCGTCATTGCTGTGGGCCACAGTGACTGACTGCCTGAGGCCTTTCCTTTTCCCTCTGTGTCACCTTAGAATGTTGGAATGTAGATGGCCAATCGGAGTCCTTTATGCAAATACCATTTCAGTGGCAACCAATCCCCTTTGTCTGGGGCCGTAGAATGTTGGGAGTTCTGAGGCTGGCCAATCAGAGCCCTTTATGCAAATAATCCCACAGTGGCAGCCAATCGAAACGCTGGCACATATTTCCCCCTCCACACCTCCGCCCGCAAACTCTGACTTTTATTATATACATACATAGATATACACAATATATTATACCGTACTATATTATTCTATGATATCAAATACAACATACTATGTCATTGTCACAGTACAATTACATATCACATTGTATAACAATTATATCGCAACATTATTAGTAATATTTAATAATAATAGTAATTAGTATTATTATTATTGCTATCTATATTTTTAAATTTACCAGTAGCGGCTGCATTTCCCACCCTTGGCTTATACTCGGGTCAATGCGTTTTCCCGGCATTTTGTGGTAAAATTAGGTTCCCGGCTTATATTTGGGTTGGCGTATACTCGAGTATATACGGTATCTCTTTCTTTGGATCTGTCTGTTTATCTGTGTCTGTGTACCTGAATCTATCTATGTCTCTGGATCAATCTGTGGATCGATCTATCTATTCTGCCTTGGTTAGACCACACCTGGAATATTATGTCCAATTCTGGGAACCATAATTGAAGGGAGAGATTGACAAGCTGGAAAGTGTCCAGAGGAGGGCGACTAAAATGATCAAGGGTCTGTAGCCCTATGAGGAGCGGCTTAAAGAGCTGGGCATATTTAGCTTGAAGAAGAGAAGGCTGAGAGGAGACATGATAGCCATGTATAAATATGTGAGAGGAAGTCATAGGGAGGAGGGAATGAGTTTGTTTTCTGCTGCCCTGGAGACTAGGACTTGGAACAATGGCTTCAAACTACAAGGAAGGAGATTCCATCTGAACATTAGAAAGAACCTCCTGACTGTGAGAGCCGTTCAGCAGTGGAACTCTCTGCCCTGGAGTGTGTGGAGTGGAGGCTCCTTCTTTGGAAGCTTTTAAACAGAGGCTGGGTGGCCAGCTGCCAGGGGTGCTTTGAATGCAATTTTCCTGCTTCTTGGCAGAAAGGGGTTGGTTACCAGGTCTCTTCCAACTCTATGATTATTACACTTATTATTTTACTCTGATATTATTACATGTATTATTTCACTTTATTACTGTTGTTATTATTACATTTATTATTTACCCTATTATTGTTATTACATTTCCATTATTTTACATTATTATTATTATTATTACATTTATTATTTTACTCTATTATCAGAAGGATACATAAGCACATTTACATTGAAGAAAGTTAGAGCTATGTTGTAGCTATGAAGCCGTTGGGGGAGATCATCCGGAGTTTCGGGGTTTGCCGAGGTCATCAAAATAGGTATTTGTGAGATGATTTCATTGTTGGAGTCGAATCTCTTTCCACCGAGCCATTTTTTCAGGTTTGGAAACAAGAAATAGTCACTCGGGGCTAAATCCGGAGAATAGGGTGGATGAGGGAGCAATTCGTATCCCAATTCATGGATTGTTGCCATGACAACTGCACATGTGTGCACCCTTGCATTGTCCTGGTGCAAAATAACTTTTTTCTTGGTCAAATGCGATCCCCCCCCGGCCAAATCCTCATTAAATCGACCCAAGAAGTTGGCATAATATCCGCCATTGATTGTTTTACCCTTTTGAAGGGAGTCAATGTGGATTTTTTTTTAAAAAAAAATGGTCGCCATGACTTTATTGGCTGACAAACCCGCCTTGGCCTTCTTTGACGCCGATTCACCCCAAGAAACCCACTGTTTTGACTGCTGTTTGGTCTCTGGTGTGTTGTGGTGGAGCCACGTTCCGTCCACGGTTACAAAATCGTGCAAAACCCCGTCCATATTGCGGTTGATCAATGCCAAACGCTCCTGCGAAACTGTCACATGATTGCCTTTGCGGTCGATTGTGAGCAAACGCGGCACCCATCTTGTGGAAAGCATTCTCGTACCCAAGTGATCATTTGAAATGGAAACCACTGAGCCACGTGAGATGCCTATGGCTTCCACAATCCCTCGCACTTTCAATCTCCGATCGGCCAACTCCATATCGTGATTTTTTCCAATTGTTTTGGGTGTAGAGACCTCAACTGGGCATCCAGAACGTTCGGCATCTTCCGTGCTTGTACGGCCACAATGAAATTCAGTAAACCACTTTTTTACCATTGAAATTGATGGTGCAGAGTCCCCATTGTATTTATCAAGCTTAGGCTTGGTTTGAGGGATGGGTTTTTCCGCAAAAAATAATGCTTAATGAGCACACGAAATTCCCTTTTTTCCATTTTCTCCTCCAATCACACAGTAGTCTGCTATCAATGGCTGTCAAATACAAACTAAATGACGCAGCTTGTTCACATTTTGACAGGAGTCAACTGAGTCAACTGACAGATGCCTCTTGACAGGAGCAGTGTCGCCCTTTCTCTTAAGAGGCGGGAAATTCAAAAAGTCATGGACTTATTGACCCGCCCTTGTACGTTTGCACCCCTATTTATACACCTATCTTTTTGTTGGTTTCTGTGTCTGTCTATCTATCTATTCATCCATCCCTCTCTCCATCTGGAACTACTGAGGGGAAGTTCCTAGGTCAGTGTTTCTGAACCTGGGGGGGGGGGGGGGGCTTGTGAGAGGGCTTCAGAGGGGTCACCAAAGACCATCAGAAAACATATATTTCTGGTGGCCTTAGGAACCCATTTGGCAGAGAAGGCTGCAGATCTCTTTTTGGACACAGACAACGAATCCTCCCTCCAAAAGCCCTCCTGCACTGTGATTGGCCAGCCTCCCAGCCAAGGGGAGAGCTGTTTCTGAGACTCCCAAGCAGGGAGGGGAGAGTAGGCGTACTTGGCACATGGCAGCATAGTGTGCATGTGCGGGTGAGGGAGAGCCAGGCCCGGATCACCCATAAGGCCACACTAGGCCATGGCCTAGGGGCGCAGCCGAGGGGGGGCACCAGATCCGGACCCCCCAATTTTTTTAAAAAAACTCGATCTTTGGGCACTTCTGCGCCTGCGCGCCTTGCACGCCCGCCCCCCCTTTGCTGCACTCTCCTTGGCGCCCCCCCACCTCCTCCTCGCGCCTTCTTCCTCCGCGCACCCTGGGGCCTCCTCGCCATGCGCCCGGCTTCCTCCTTCGCGACGCAGGCGCATGGCGAGGAAGAGGAGGAAGCTGGGCGCATGGCGAGCGAGGAGGAGGAAGGAAGAGAAGGCTCAGCCCCCGGGGGTGAGCCTTCCCTTCCTTGCTCCTCCTCCTCGCCATGCGCCCGGCTTCCTCCTCCTCCACGATGCCGGGGACGTGGCGAGGAAGAGGAGGAAGCCGGGTGCATGGCGAGCGAGGAGGAGGAAGGAAGAGAAGGCGTACGGAGGAAGAAGGAGGCGTGCGGAGCCGTGAGAGTGAAGAGGTGGGGGGGTGCTGTAGAGGTTGGTTTGGGGGCGTAATTCCTAAGTGTGGCCTAGGGCACCGAAATTGGTTAATCCGGGCCTGGGGAGAGCGTGAGAGGCTGGAGGGAGGCTCGAGCCAGCGACTCCCATCAAAGAATGGCGGTTCAGTATGGGAATTTTGGCTCGATTCTATCAGTGGGGTTCAGAATGCTCATTGATTGTAGACGAACTATCAATCCCAGCAACTACAACTCCCAAATGTCAAGGTCTATGTCCCCTAAACTCCACCATTGTTCACACTTGATCATATGGAGTAATGTATATTCCCGAATGCAAGGAGAATGGGGGTATAAGACGACCCCCCCAACTTTTAAAGATAAAATACAGAGTTAGGGATATACTCGGTGTTTAAGACTAACCCCCCACGGGCCCCGCCGCTCTCTGTTCAAGGACCTCCTCGCCCTCGCTGCTTACCTCCTCCAAAGGCCGCTGGGCTTGCCTTGGCCCAAGAAAGTGTCTCCGGATGAATCCTCACTAGGTGACGGTGTGCCTTGGATTAGCCCTACTTCTCCCAGCATGCCTCTGGGGGCACATCCAAGGCACGCCACCACTCAGCGCTGCTAGGAGTCGGTGTCCGGAGGCCCAAGGAAGCGTCTCGGATGACTCCTAACAGTGCTGGGCGACGGCGTGCTGGATGTGCCCCAGAGGCATGCTGGGAGCAGTAGTCCCCTGACTCCTACTTCTCCCAGCATGCCTCTGGGGCACATCAAACACGCCGCCCCACTGCTGCTAGGAGTTGGCATCCGGAGGACCAAAGCGTCTCCGGATGACTCCTAGCAGCGCTGGGCGACGGGGTGCCTTGGATGTGCCCCCAGAGGCATGCTGGGAGCAGTAGTCCCCTGACTCCTACTGCTCCCAGCATGCCTCTGGGGGCACATCCAAGGCACGCCGTCGCCCACTGCTGCTAGGAGTTGGCATCCGGAGGACCAAAGAAGCGTCTCCGGATGACTCCTAGCAGCGCTGGGTGACAGCATGCTTGGATGTGCTCCCAGAGGCATGCTGGGAGCAGTAGTCCCCTGACTCCTACTTCTCCCAGCATGCCTCTGGGGCACATCAAGGCACGCCGTCGCCCTGCTGCTAGGAGTTGGCATCCGGAGGACCAAAGAAGCGTCTCCGGATGACTCCTAGCAGCGCTGGGCAACGGCGTGCCTTGGATGCCCCCAGAGGCATGCTGGGAGCAGTAGTCCCCTGACTCCTACTGCTCCCTCAGGAGGTCCTGGAATGGAGAGCGGTGGGGGGCTGCAGGGAAAGCCTAGCGAGCCATCACCTCCAGCCGATCTCCGTGGCAATGTGGGCTGCTACTCTCCCCTCCTCCCTCCCTCCTCAAGCCACGCCACTAAGGGCAATTTTATTTTTTTTCTTTAATTTATTATTTTATTTATACCTGGCATACTAGACGACCCCCAACTTTTCATACGATTTTCCAGGCATAAAAAGTCGTCTAATATGCCTGAATATACGGTATTTGTGCCAAATGTGATCCAGATCTATCACTGTCTGAGTCCACAGTGCTCTCTGGATGTGGGTGAAGTACAACTCCAAAACTCTAAGTCAATGCCCACCAAATCCTTCCAGTGTTTTTTGTTGATCATGGGAGTTCTGTGTGTCAAGTTTGGCTCAATTCCATTGTTGGTGGAGTTCGGAATGCTCTTTGATTGTAAGTTAACTATAAATCCCAACAACTACAACTCCCAAATGACAAAATCAAATCTCCACAACCACACCAGTATTCAGATTTGGACGTATTGGGTACTTGTGCCAAATTTGGTCCAGTGACTGAAAATACATCTTGCATATCAGATTTACATGACGGCTCAGAACAGTAGTAAAATTACTGAAGTAGCAACGGAAATAATTTTATGGTTGGGGGTCACCGCAACATGAGGAGCTCTATGTAGGGGTTGTGGCATTACAAAGGTTGAGAAGCACTGTAATAGACAGTAAGAGCACCTGAAGCTTCAGAGAGCTTCTGTTCCACCATTTCAAATCTCTCTCCTTGAGCGGCGATGGCACGATCGTCAGCATATTAATAATGTTATTGTAATTATTTGTCTACAAAACAATTGGCCAACATATGCATTAAATAATAATAATAATAATAATAATATGATATTTTAATTATGGAAGAATCCTAGAAAATCCATTTAAACTATTTTCTCCTTATTTGTGTTCTCTGTGTTTCCTCCCCATCAGTGGATCGTGTCTGGTTCCGAGGACAACCTGGTTTACATTTGGAACCTGCAAACAAAAGAGATCGTACAGAAGTTGCAAGGACACCGAGGTACGCATTTGGCAGAGTTCGGAGTCAGAACATGTGGAAAATTAAGTTTAAAAAGAAAAAAAATGATGGGAAACTCTACAGCAGTGTTTTTCAACCTTTTTTGAGCCACGGCACACTTTTACATTTGCAAAATCCTGGGGCACACCACAAACCAAAATGACACAAAATGACACTCTAACACAGTAATACATATAGTTAATATGTCTCTAAATGTATTTATACACTCAGTGTGAAACCTGGGCCTGTTTCGATGAACACAACATAGATGATATCCTGGCGGGAATGGCAGAAAGACACACAGGAAGATCTTGCTCAATTTATAGTTAACACACAAATAAATAAATAATAAATAACACAAATAAAGAGCATCCTGAACTCTTGATCTAGACCAGTGGCTCCCCCCTAGAAATTAATTTTTAAAAATTTAATAACAATTAATGTCAGCACTGCCTGAGTCCTTTGTTGCCTAATGACTCTGGCGTCGCTGCCATCTTGGCAATGGGAAGAACCAATGGGAAAAAGGGGCCTGGAGGAGGAGGCGGGCCAGGAAGCTCGAAGGATACAGTCAGGGAAAGCATTCAGTCTGGTCTAAATAAAGCTCAATTCCTCCTGAGTGAGTGTGCCATATTTACAGGCCTACCGGGCCTTACAGAAAGATATATGTATTAATGCCGTGGTTCTCAACCTTTCTAATGCCGTGACCCCTAAACAAGGTTCCACATGTTGTGGTGACCCCCAACCATATTTCCCTTGCTACTTCATAAATAGTTTTGCTCCTCTTACGAATTCGAATGCAAATATCTAATCTGCAGGATGTATTCCCATTGTTACAAATTGAACATAATTAAAGCATAGTGATTAATCACAAAAAATATGTTTGGGGAGTATGGACAACGGATGATGGGATTTGCAGTATCTTCGACCGATTCAGCTCTGACTTCCACAGACCACTGAGATGACCCCCACAAATTGCAGAACTGGACCAAACTTGGCACAGAGTGTTATCGAACAACCGCCAATCCCCCGGCCTGTTGTCTGACAACCGGGCAAGCCCCTTGGACCGACCGCGGGGCAGAGACCGCGAGGGTTCAGTTAACCTGGCGAGCCCGGAGCGACTAGGTCCTCGTAGCCTACCCGCTTCCCGTAGATCCAATTATGCTCACCAATGCTGCAAGGTAGAAGCCACGAAATTGTTTATTCTGCTCAGCTGAGAGGATGCGAACCACAATACCCTGATTCCCGCAAAGAACGCATGCGTGTACATTCAAAACATTGGTTTTTAAAGGTTACAGAACTGTCAAAACAATTGAATTTCCCGCCTGCCCCCTTCTGGGCCGGCTCCGTCGGTGATTGGTCGGAACGTTGAGATCAGCTGATGGGCGGGATGTTGACCGGCTCTGGGGAGCCTATCGGCGCTTACTCCCATTCGGAAATGGTTATTACAAAATATACAACACAATATAAACATTATCACCCCGGAGGGTTCCTACCCTTCAAAGTCCCAAGTCCAATATGAAAGTACACAAGTCCAAGATTTCAAATAAGAGAGGGTGATAGGGTAGAAGTCCAGGGGAGGTAAGGTCGAAAACGCCCAGAAGAGACAGGGATGATGGGAGACGGAGTTAGGAGATGAGCTGGTTGAGTTCCTGGCCGCAGTGGCAGTAAATCCAAGTGGACTCAAACCGCAAGTTGGCAGGCCGACGAGGATAACTCTGTACGATGGTACCAACTCTCGTTTCGACCCATAGGGGGAGGGGTCTTTTTCAAGGCCAGTAGTAACACATAAACTCCATTCATGTAGATGTTAAGGGTACGTTTTCTAAAGAGACAAAGTCAAAATATAATAGAGTGTTCCAAAGCACCCTAGTACACAGCACAATGGCTAAATCAACATAAATATGTATCCAATACAGTCAGAGTAATAATACATAATATAACTACATGAGTAAATTACATAT